>JZKD02S1678084.1:0-21263 GCA_000966675.3 Picea glauca | reverse complement strand
GGAATTCTCAGGTCAAGGTTAAGGTGCTCGGAGGGAGGCTTCGGCCTGTGGTTGGGTGACGAGGGTATCGTCAATGGTAAAACGAGCACACCATCTTCTATATTCTAACACTAATTGCTTATAATTTTTTTGGGTAAAGGCCTTTCTAGTTGAGGGATTTGGTGGGTGGAGAGTATTTTTTCCTCCACTAGTTTTTGAACGCAAAATATTTGTTGTGGTTGAGCTCAACCTTGGTCTTGGAAGTTGCTCAAACCGGGAAGTTAAATTTTAATTTATTTTTCCTAAATTTTGATTGTTAAGTGATAATGAAATTAAATTTGTATTTATATAATGATTTTTGTAAAGAAATAATAGCAATGAAATAAATGTATTGAATTTACAATTATATATTCACTAACCATGTGCATTTCAATTCCGATAAGTAACTTTGTGTATTTAAGATCTATCTACCTTTTGAAATTTGTAGTTCCATAATTTGTTCCAATGGACTCAGGTTCATTACAAAATTTAGTCGAACAAAAGCATTAACAAGTTTTCATACTCTACTAGGAGCACAGTTTATGTCTAATCCTAAGATTAATGTGACCCAAGTTAAGGTCATTACACATGTTATCATAGGTTTTTGATACTTAGAGCCTATGGGACTTCCAAGTAAAAAAAAAAACTATGAAACCCAAAACTACAGATTTCTCTTAGTTGTGGCCCCTACCGATAACTTGCAGAGGCCTCCAAACACACATTCATGTAGTATTCTTGTAGGGAATTAATGTAACGTTATATTGGAATTTACTACACTTCCCATTCAAGCACGTGCCAAAAATTTTATTGATTTTTTCTCAAAATAAATTCACCAACAAGTGTCAAAATTGATGAAGAAATAACAAATCTGAAGTTACTATGACTAAATTAAGAGTAATGGGAGTTGGAAATTGAACTCAAATCTCCTTGAAAGGCCTTACATAGGTTACACCCATATCTCATAGTTAAAACTAGAACTTATATATCCAATGCACAAGCACTAATTTACGAAAAATAGTGGTCATTACATGTTGTAAGCATGTCATAATCAATAAAATTTTGATTTGAATCAAATTGATAATGACTAGTTTGATGCTAGCAAATTAGCAAACCTATAAGGAAATGAAATACAAAAGTTTGAGTGATGATTATGTGATGTTGTGTAGGTAGCAGAAGTGGCAGTGGAGCTCCCATAATTCAGTTATGGAGGAGGTGGAATGCTTGAAGATGTAACAAAATAAAATCTCTTGCAATATGATAAGATAGAAGGTGAATTCCTCGAAGATGGAGAAAGTGTAAGGATTCAATACATGAAGAAAAGTTGAACTAGAGGCATTGGATGCATCAAGATAAATCTCAATAAGAACAATACAATATGATTGGTGGATGGATGTAAAGAGACCACATGAACATACCTAGTGCACTAAGGATAAAACACATCATGTAGTGTTCACAAGGGTGAATGGGGATATTTACAAAGTGTTACACAATTTAGAGGCCTACTTCATGATTTTTGTAACACTGGTAACCTAGGTGTGGAAGAGGACAACTTGCAGTTGAAATCAATGTTAACATCCATGGTATATGAAATTAAATATTCAACAAACAATGAATCTCAATCCATTGAAGAGTCAATGCTTGATCAAGTGTTTGGTAAGAAATTTTACACCATTGTTGACACCTAAGGTTTGAATACTACATGCGTGCCACAAGTCAGCATTGCACCCGCACTCGAGAATATTCATTGTGTGGGGCCAAGTTTCAAAGTTTGTGTCAGCTAAGGATTTACTATGCCCACCAACCCATTTTGTATTGTGAGTGGCAACCCTTTTTTGCATTATGCACGCCAAGCCACTTTGTACTGCGTGCAAGGACTTAAAGAAATCGCATGCAGGCCAAATCCAAAAAAAACTTTGGAAATCGTTTTCACTGATTGTGTAATGAGGTTATGGGTGAGTTGGAATGTTGTTATGATTGCCACACTCCGTGGAAGATATGGGGGAATGCATGAAGATATGTAAGGGTTGGGATTTTGAATAAAGAGAGAGTTCATTGTTATGTGAGAGACAAACGAGCCAAAGCTAGAGTAATGTTGAATTTTAACTTCTTGTTATGTCTAGTTTTCGTTATGTATGAGAGACAAAGTAGATCCATATATGAGCGCATGGATCATCTTTGTTTTGAATGTTAACGCACATTGATTAGGTTACGTCCATATTGTATCTAACTACTTTGCATGAATGGAAAGAATGAATAAAGTATGAACCACATTTATCGTTGCATATGATGAGTTATGACTGGAATGTATTTGTGTTTTATATCATTAGGCACAATGGCTTGTGTTAGTTGTAAATGAATGAATGACTAGCTCATGAAGGTTTTGTGTATGTTTTATTCCTTCACACCCTGCACAAGAGCAATGGTTTATGTGATTCTCATGGCACCTCAGGTGATACCTTCTTCAATGCTTAACTGAAGATTGAAAATGTCAGTGCCTATGGGGTTTTTTTGGTAAAAGTGTATCGAACCCTAGGTCTTTAACCCCCCAACAAGAAGTAAGAGCCAACAAATGGTTTTGTTGTTGGAACCTGATGATTTTGTATTGCATGTTGAAAGAAGAAAATGAGGTGGAAACCTTCCAAGAAGGAGATACAAGAATGGATAATTGATAAGGAGGATGAGTTCATGCGATGAGAGACCAAGAACCTGTAGATCAACCTCAAACGTTGGAAATACATGTGCATCTATACATATTTACATGAAATTTTCTTTGTTGAGTTTCATTGTTCATTGTATGAGTATATAAGGAGGAAGATAGAGATTAATTCTACCTTGGAGGCCCAAGAATCATTGGTGTGGGACCATAATATGCTCAATAGGATAAGATCTATGGATAATAAGTGGGCCTGAGATATTGAGTTCTAGTTTGAGCGTGTAAAATAAGGATATATTGTTGAGTTTTCTATTGAGTGTAGTGAATCCTTCAACAGTTCCAAAAGAAAGTTTGCAGTCGGCCCTAGCAAGAGATAATTGGAAGAAATCCCTTTATGGATAAAATTGTTGTTCATGGAGAAGGGATAGATGTGCATGGAGCCTGATAGAATGGTTGAATGGTTGAGTTAACCCCCCACGCGGAGGGGGGGTGGAAAGAAGGGGGGGGAAGAGAGAAAGAATGGATCCAATGGAAGTCCGGAAAAAGATGAAATGAGGTGAGAAGGGGATGGACCCAGAAGAGCAAAGGAGAAAAAAAACGAGAGATACGCAAAAAGAGTTGAGATAAGGAGAAAAGTTGAGTAGAGGAGTGGAGAAAAGAAAGCAAGGGGTGAAGGACAAGGGGTCAGACCCAAGATGAAGATAAAGAAAACTGCGTCAAAAGGGTGTGCAGAAGACACTTTTGTGTTAAAGAGAAGCACAAAAGAAGAGAGGTTGTCGAATAGAGTCGGCATTAGGAGTAAGGTATGAGGAGACGATACTAGAAGTAGTGGGAGTAGGGTCAAATAAGACAAAATCAAATCCCCTTGGCTAGTAAGAGATGTGGTCACATCAGAGGAAGATGAGGCATAGAGTAATAGTGCCAATGCAATGGAAGATAGCGACGGAGCCCTCCAAGAGAGGAAGAGGTCTTAGCAATTGTGAGTGGACTTGTGCAACTAAAGGTAGGAATATCTTTGGGATCCCTCACCAAAGATAATGAAAGAGTATGGAGGAACCCCCTCTTTGAACCACCCCCCTTGCACATTTTTCATCAAGAAGAAGAACTTGAAGAAAGTGAAAAGGTAAGAGAAGTAGAAGAGACATCATAAGCGACGATTGGAGGAGAAACTAAAGTCGGAAATACTTCGCAAGGAGGAACATATGTATTAGCAACAACAAGTAGTAGTCAGCGAAGAAGACAAGGTGTTTAGATCGATTATGGTGAACCAAGACTCAACTCTGAGGCTTCCCGCGTTTCATGGGATGGGAAGAGACAATGAAAAACGACATTGGTTTGTGTGCAAAGCTATATGATATGTGAAGAGCGTCACGGATGAGGCATAGAAACAAGTGTCTTACATTGAAGAGTTGCATAGCAACGGGTGCGTCAAATCTATTTCCAACCAGACCACAGACGAAGTGGTGTGAGATTTGTAAACAATGAGACCATATACCTCCTCGTTTTCGAATACTACAAAAGTATCAGAAGACTACACATACTCCATTTTGTGACTTTTGCAAATCTATAGGAAATTATGTCAAGAACTATTGATCATTGCAACGAATGCAGGACCACAATGCAGACGCTTTTCGGGTCCAAGAAGAACAGAAGGGTGGAGACCGTGAAGGCTTTGACAAAGGAGGATACCAAGGAGGATATGGAAAAGGAAGAGGAAGAGGATACGGTGATGGTGGAGGAAGACACACCTACTTGCTTCAACTATGGTGAAGTAGGCCACGTGTTGTGATTCTATACCAAATTGTGCACACTATGTGGTCACAACACAGATCATGTCACAGAGGATTGTCCAAATTTGTTGGAAAAATGGGAAGAGAAGAATGAGCATTGAAATATGGTGACTATGGATCCGCGCGGATATCAAAATCCAAAAGAAGTGGATGTACAGGTGGTAACTCGAGAAGGCTTTCGGACGGGAATGAACTTGGAATGAGGAGAAAGTTCAAGTCAGAATATAGAAGGGAAGATTATAAAAGTGGCACGAACAGCTCCTAAATTTAATGTCGCACAGCAAAATCAATTCCTGCATGAAGCCCAAAAAGCATTGAAGAAAGACAGTGCATGCAAAGAAACCAGGCGTATAGTGCAAAATGCATTGGAGGAAACCCGAGTGCGTGAAGAATTGCAGCGTACGATGCAAAGGGCATTGGAGGAACCTATCTGTGTGAAGATGTACAACGTGCAACCCAAAAAGAAATGGAAGAAGAATGTGTGCACAAAGAGATACGACACACGGTGCGAGAGGAAATGCAACACAACATTTACCGTGAGGTTGAATTGGAAAACCAAGTAAGTGATTTCTTGTGTTGTTGCCTTAAAATGTTAAGTGATCCTAACATTGCAAAGAAATTAACTCACATGTTAATAAAATGTATCGAGGAAGAACAAACCGTTGTGGCTATTTCTTTTATACCAAAACGTGATGTGCGCCAGGTGAGAAAACAAAAGCACACATGGAAAGAATTCAAGATGACAGTTGGGCTCGGAAACTATGAGATGGATGGTGTCATGTTGAACTTGGGATCTAACGTAAACACACTGCTAAAGAAATCATGGGAGTTGATGGGTAAGCCAAACTTGGTATGGTTCCTATATTCAACTCAGGTTGGCCAACCAATACAAAATCTATCCCATTCACAGGTGAAGCAAATGGAAGTGAACATTGAAGGGATCAAGACCAATGTGGATTTTGAAGTGATTGAAATTATGGACGACTTAGACCCCTACTCAACTCTACTTCGCATTAACTGGGCATTTGATAACAATGCAATGTTGAACCTGAAGAAGAAGTAGATGTCCTTTGAGACAAACACCTCACGCGTTATTGCGTCATTGGATCCTAGTGAGGGAGATATATAATGAGCCTATGAATGAAGATGAACAGAGTTCCATCATAGAGAACATTTATAACAACATAGGGTGCAGGGAGGATTATGTCAACCCAACAATGGATGGTGAACTAAGTTGGAGAAGTGTTTGCTCTTATGACACAGATTCAAAGAATGCTATGGACATATGAGAGAATAATTGTGTGAGGTGTCAACCTGGAGATGCGCACGAATCACTAAGACGGTGCGTTGGATTGGATCGGAGTTATGTTACGTGTCAAGGTTTGATGCTACAGGCTCAGTTGAGACATTTCTAGTGCAGATGGAAGAGTTAGTCCCAAAGACCCAAAGGATACAGGGCATGGATATAGTAGTTAAAGTAACAATTGCGCACTAGTGGGAGACACACCATGCAGATATACATAAATAGGCACAAGTGGTAGAATACATAAAATTCAAGTCCCATCCCACTACAAATGTTGAATTGATGACCCAATACAAAGGCACAAAAGATCCTCATGAACCTATAAGTTATTGCAAAAGACGTTGGACGGCCAAGGCTATTCCTAGCGCATAGCGAAGGAGTGAATTGGTTATGGAAATAATTCTCCATGGCGCATAGCAGTTATGGTAGTAAAGGCCACTATTGACGATAGGTATAGACCTTGAAAGACGTGACAGTCAAGTATTGTGGGCGATAAGTCACCCACTGAGCATTTAACGTGCAAGGGCCACACTTCACTTCATTATTTATGCCAAGTGAAAAACTCCCAAATCGTCAAGAGTATCAAAAGTTTAGGGAATTTTGTGTCGCATACTCGGTACAAGGAGCCCTTCCGAGACACGATTCCCATAGTGATTCTAGAACAAAGCTCCCAAACAAAAGGTGTTAGTACAAGAGCTTGGAGACACTAATCATTTAACAAGGATAATGGCCTCCCCAAGTAAAACCCAAGCATTGAAGAAAGTCCAAGCATCAAAGGCACTGTGCATTCCCTCGCCTGAGCTACCACCCAACATATGTATCAAAGACCTCCTTGTAGGAATGATTCTGAAGCTAAAAATGTCAACTTTAATATACAAAATGAAGAACAGTTCCCAAAACTGCGGTTCGACGCCTACGCAAAAGTGATTACACGACCAAATGGACGATTGCACTCAACCACCAAGGAATGGACAAAGCCTTTGAAACAATCAGGCATAATGTCTATGCTAGATTGCCCACATTTCAGACGCATCCAATCCATCAACCAATGTGTATGGCTATTACTTACCACTTGCATGGGTTAGTCCTCTAGCTCGATCAACTGTATCAGGTCGATGTTCACACAATCAATCTAGTCATGGGTCTCCCCACGGAAGGCGACAATCCAGGTGAAATGCTAAAGGCTAAGGATGCAATGCACGAAGAGATCCAACACAGTACATGTAAGGGGATCTAGAGGAGTGGTGATTGCAGAGATTAATGACTACAAAGTCCAATTCGCCACGCACCTACTTGCCTGCAAAATGATGCACAAGCACTGCAAGGATGAGTGCCCACTAGGGGTAGTTGTCGTCGCAGAGCATTGCATCAAAGGATTACAATGGCATGGGCATGATAACTATTGAATGAGTTCGTACGAGATTTCCTAGAAA
This sequence comes from Picea glauca, assembly GCA_000966675.3. Lineage (NCBI taxonomy): Eukaryota > Viridiplantae > Streptophyta > Pinopsida > Pinales > Pinaceae > Picea > Picea glauca. Next base: position 14,066 of record JZKD02S1678084.1, on the reverse strand, counting down.
TGCATGATTTCAACAAAGAGTTTCATTACAGCTGGGTGTTACTTCTCCTAGCCATGATCATATGGAAACCACCACACCACAACTATAACACACAGGGCTTGACTTGGTTATCAGCACAAAATTTCTTGGAACTGCAACACATCAAGGATAGGAGCATCGATGTCGAGAACAACACTTCATTTGAGATGTGATTTACTAAACTTCAACAAGAAAATGCATTAGCACCACACATACCGCACAACATCATGAATAGGTACAAAGATTACCTCTTGTTTGAGTGTAATTTCCATAATGTGTTTATTTATCCAAGCACAAATTTGAAAGTCGAAACTAGAATGCTTTCCTTTCGTATCATCGAGGAAGACATCAAGTCGGCTATTGTTGAGTGGCCAAAAATTTTGCGGCCCACACCCGAGGATGAATTAAAGCAACTAGAAACAAGGACAAGGAAAAAATGGAGCAAGCACAGAAGAAGGGTAAAGAACAGTTGGACAAGCAACAAGAAGCTGTGACATCCCAATGAAAGGGAAAAGGACGAGCAAGCAAGCGAACACATGCAAATGCTTCTAAAGAAGTAGAAAAAGGAAAAGGGCCCAAGAAGAAGCCAACGTAGACAACACCAACAAAGACACCACCTGCGAAGAAACTTTGTGAAACACTCCGACTAAGTCCCAACCCTAAGGCTAGCGAGCAAGAGCGCACACCAACTCCGCCACAGCACACTGACACTACATCCATTACAGAGGAAATCCTCATGAACTCTGCCATGCAAATAGTGGTGCCCGGTCATAACAAGGAAAATGGGCTTGAGACCAACACTACAATGCAGGAGCCAAGGCAGACTTCCACTCTCGTATCAAGCCTCGTCAAGGAGCTGAAAGTCGATTTGCTAGTCTAGCAAATAATGATTAAAGAGTCAGGGCAAAAAATGGATGAACTCTGTCAACAATTGGAGCTTGCTCCAACAATCAAAACTGCACCCCAAGAACAAAGGAGGACAGAGAGCACAGCTCACGCCACTTAACCGCACAACAGTACCTAGAGAGGAGTGTTGCAATCCTTTAGCAATCACTACCATCAAGCCATCCAACTTCCTAAAACCTCATATGTTACCCTACTTTGAGCTAGAGTTGGCACAGGTGCCTTCATAAGACCTACAAACTTATGTCACTGACATTATGGACAAACTGGAGGACGAGCACCGTGTACTCAATCAGTTATGCACAATTAGAGCCGCAGCATTACCAAGAAATTGTCATGCATAGGCTAACACAAAACAAGCATCACCAAGAAATAGTTGCCCATAAGAAAATTGAAACGACCCAACAAGAGACCAAAGCACTCCACACAATGGACATCAATGCAGACACATCATCATTGATCAACACATTGGACAAGGTCTATGCATAAATTCTTCGTGTAGTAGAAGATACTTCGAACCTCCTCACACCACAAACTTTATAAAGTGAAGGAGGGACCAATGTACCTGGAGGCACAAAACCTCAAGCTTCAAGAAAAGCTTAAGCACACTCCACAACCAAAGAAAGAGGAGTTGCAACAACAAATAGTAATGGCAGAAGAGGAACAACAAAGGGGCAAACATGCATCACAAATTTCACACGAGTGGTTGAATATAGTTTCAAACTCTTGACACACCTCTAAAATGTCCCCAAAGTCCACACTATTGATGGTCAAATCCGAACAACTAAGGCACTGGTAGCACAACAACAACAAGCATTGCCCTCCTTGCAACCCGTCAAGCGATAAGAGACCATGACAACAATGGCCACCAAACTTCAAGGGATTGCATTGGTCTACACTGAACAATAGAAGCTCTCAAGCATCGTGCTTGATGTAATGGACAAAGTCCAATTGCATTACCACAAACTTGTGGATGCGCAAACAACGACAACCCCAATTGTAAAACTGGTGGAGCAAGTTTACCTTACCTCTCTAACAATCACCTCTGACGAAGTCACTAATTTTTGGAAGATGTAGAGGCTGAAAGAAATTTTTGACAAGGTTGATAGTCATTTCAAAGAATTCATCCAAAAACTCGTTACAATGCCATTAACCTTCTTTATCACATCGTAAACAATGTCATTGGATTGAAGACAAACTAACAAATAGTGTTGGGAGTTTATTGGCACTTAAGGTTTGAAGATCATGCACACCACAAATCAACATTGCACACACGCTCGAGAATATGCATTACACAACACCAAGTTTCAAAGTCTACACCAACCAAGAATTTACTATGCACACCAACCCATTTTTGCATTATGCACGCCAACCTACTTTGTACTACACACAAGGACTTAAAAAAAACACATGCAAACCAAATCCAAAAAAATCTTCAAAAAACATTGTAATTAATTGTGTAACAACCCAATTAATCATAATCAAAAAATCTTCAAAAAACATTGTAATTAATTGTGTAACAACCCAATTAATCATAATCAAAAAATCTTCAAAAAACATTGTAATTAATTATGTAACAACCCAATTAATCATAATCAATGTTATGGATGAAAGTTTTATCTCTACATCTAATAACTTATCACTAGAATGTAACAATAGTTTGTGTTAGTTATAAATGAATGACTAACTCATGATGATTTTTGTATGTTTTATTCCTTCACCCAACACAAGACAAATAGTCTCATCATTTTCATGACATCTCAAACAAAACTTTCAATATCTCACTAAATATTGAATATGGCAATGTTTATAAAGTTTTTTAAGATTATCAAACCCTGGGTCTTTTAACTCCCAAGTTAAAAAATATAACCCAACAACTACATCAACCACGTCCATGCCGATTATACATCATGCAATTAACATTTTTGTTTAATTTTTATTTAAATGGTAACACCTTCATAATCTTATTTTTAATTAAATTTCAAAATTGCATTGTTAACATCATTGACATGTTTGGTCAAACAAGTTTGCATTGTAAGCCAACAGAATGTTTCCCATACAACCATTAACGGTGGCTGTTAAAGTATATAAAAATATTAGTATCTTAAAATTATAAAAAAACTTCCATTAAAGGTGGGTGTTAAAGTATATAATAATATTCGTATCATAAAATTATAAAAAAAATTAAAGTGGGTGTTAAAGTATATAATAATATTCGTATCATAAAATTATAAAAAAAATTAGCTTAGTAACTAAATTACTTATGCCACATGTCAATGTTAAAGTAGATTATAACTCAATTAATAAAATGGTTGTACAAGATTTTGGTTTGGCTTGGTAGGGGACATTTGTCTCCATTATATGTATTGACATCCACACCATATTGTGGATGAAGCAAAACATATCATTCCCTTTTATATGTATTGACATCCACACCATATTGTAAATGAAGCAAACATATCATTCCCTTCTAATATATTATGGTTTGCATTCTTTGTTCACATTTTTTTAAAAGTAAAACTCACATCTGGAATCCCTGAGCATATTATTAATTAAAACACGTTAACACATTATGAATCAACAAACCTTTGTCTTGTGAGGAATTTCCCTTATTTTCCGATATATAAAAAATAACAAGGAAACAAAAAAACTAATTTAATAAAAAAAAAAAATTTAAAGAAACAAATAATAATAATTAAAAAATTAAAAAAAAAAAAATCAAACAAATTGTCAATTTTTTAAAAAAATAATTAAATTAAACCTTGGGAGAAAAACTTTTATCATAAATAACATTATCATTTGTTTTAAAATTAATATTAATTTAATGAATTTTGACTTCAAAGTTCGCACTATTCCTTTTGCTATGAATGTATGCTGCAACAACTTTCGTGTTAAAAATACCATTATGGCTGCAAACCACATCATTTAAATATCATCATACATTATCAATATCTATGAACAAATGTGCAGCTATTAACAAATCTACACAATTGTGGACTTCAAATTCTGTTAAAACTCTAAAATAGGCCATTGGCAATACAATTTGCCAATGGATAACAAGTATTTCATATGTACCCCATTCCCGTATCAATATCTAGAACACGGGTCAAGAAAATCTCGAAACATTTTCTGGCCATACAAACCCACATATCATTATTATGTAAAACACTTCCACAACCGACTTGCTGCAACAGAACCAAAAACAAACTATGCACTAGAGCAGAATCTGATATTCAAATAAGATTTCACTTCATATAGCCCAGAGATATCTTACAAGGAAGGCAACCATAACCTGCCTCAATCATTGACAAAAGAAATTTAAAACTGGATATGATCAGATGAGCATAGCATTTGCCTTATAACAACAAAACACAACACAACTCGTTTATCAGCTTGTCAGTATCACAACTGAACACTAGCAATTATCATACGCGTAGCACATACAGAAAACAATGAAGAAAGAAATGTAAATGGCCTTGGCATCCCTGTCTGGTGCACAGCTCCTCTTCAAGGTCTTCTGTTTCTTTGATATATTGGAGATCTTGTCTTCTAAATATGGTGAAGCACTTTTCCTACCAAACTCCTCTTGGGCAATGTTTAGATCAATGTTATGTCTTGTGTCCTCTGCTGCTTTATTCAAGGATATGCACTGCCTTGTGTCATTATTAGTGTTATTGTTGGGACTGCTCCAAGACTCCACGGTGCTGCTTAAACTGGTACTTCTATCATCACAGGGAAGAGCCAATGTAAAATTAGCCTTTGCCTTCAGTCCTCTGAGTGTTCTGGATGCACTATCATAAGCCCAAATATACCATGGTGATACATACCCAAATTTAAGTCTTCCTATATTTTTTTGTTCTCCCTGTAATAACCCACCTCAAGCTCAACCAATGCCTTTCTTCTTTCTTCCTGTCAGCATTGCTCAAATAGAACATCTAGTAAGCAGTGCTAATTTCTTTGCACAAGCATTTACGTCCATCATACAGCTACCAGCATGACATTTTTTAATTTTCTRACAAGAAGCAGCAAAAGTAGGTTTCTTTCATACCATCTGCAAGCTCAGATATCCTTTGCAACAATAATATGGCCACAGCCACTGGTTCAGTGTTATACTTAAGGCAAGAATCCAAAAGATCTGTTGCTGCCTCTACAATGATTCCTTCACACATACAGAAAAAATATAGCAAAGAAGATATTTACATCACTCAACGAAATCTATAAAATGTTAGGATGTATAAGGAATCTAACTTTGAATGCTTCAGACCTTAGCAATATCACCTTCACTCTACAGAAGCACCATTAACTCTAATAAATCTCCTTTTCTTCATCGCTTGTATCACCTTGTCATCATTCATCAATTATTTTAAAGATATCCATTGTCTCCTCTCAAGGTTCATCCTACAAACCTAAGCTGTTGAAACCTTACCATTAATGTGAGCATGTGCTATGCAGTTTCAAAAACCTGATCCCCAGTTCCAAACCCTCTATACAACTAGACTGTTACTTGAATCAATATATGCAGTCACTTACATACACTACTGTATATCATGTGAATAATTCCCAGGCCACTGTAACTGCCCTGTGTGAATATAGGTGTCAAGGCAGTCAGTGCACCACATCAAGCCAGACCAAAGGTACCTAATAAGTGCAGATCTAGCATTTGAATTTGAACCCTGAGTCTCACCAATTCAAACAAAACAAAACAAAAAATATTTGGCCTGATCCAGTGGGTGTGGGATAAACCTCGTTAAAAAACTCACAAAACTCCAGATCCTAATAGAAAAAAGGTAAATCAAAGGTCTTTGGTTGGGTCATGTTGATCACCAAAATAGGCACAGGTCAAGGAAAATTCAAAATTGTAGAAAAGGTCAGTGTAGCAGAATTCATGATACTATAGTTAGTTCAATGGATTTAACTTTCTCAAAGCTCAAGGGTTTGGTTTACAGGAAACTTGCACTTATTATTTATCTTTTTGGATGCTTTACCTCAAAAGGAAATCACTTACAGAACTTATAAATTCAATGGATTTAACCAAACAATGATACCTTTGAATGAAATTTCCGCAATTGATCTGGAGCCCTGTACTGCTGCAATTACTATACTGCATGCTCAAGGAAATACAAAGCCTCTCCCTGTTAATTAGTGTTAGCATCCACAGTCCACATATTGACATGCATTAAAAAAAAATGCTAGAGACATCAAAGAGAGTCGAAATTCATTGAAATCTCAGAATTCTCTCTACTTATTCACAGAACAGCTCAATTGTGTACTTACATTCAGAGAATGAAAGATGCTTTACAGCCTCATTTGGAGGACATGTTGAACCTCATGCCTCATGTTACATTCCTACCAACCAAGGAATTTAACATTAAGACGCACCAGTTTCCAATCTCCGATACTTTTGCTGATTCTGTATCTGCAGAGGCAGTTAAGGCAGCGACTAAAGCAGTTCTGTTGCTGTACTCACTGAAAATAGATCCTAACATTCTATAGCCATGCCTGCCTTTTCTAGTCCAATTTTCACTACTCCTTTAGGGTTCCTGTGTTCTCGATCACGCTCCACAYTTATATTATGTATTACATCATTCAGACATGAACAAGAACCAGATGATTGGCTAGTTTGGCCATGCATTCAGCTCCAAGACTCCATGTGACGGCATGAAGCCTAACCCCAACTTCAACAGAGAGAAATGCTAATCTTGCTGATGATTTACTGATGGGAAAAGGAATCCTAATCTTGCCACACTTGATTTGGGAGTAGTTCATCTAATTTGGTTTAGGAGACATCAGGTTTTCTGCTTCTAGTGAAGCCGAGCTAATGTTTTTAATTGCCTTTTAACAAAGTTGTTCAAGAGGTGAAAATGGTCATTTATTTGCCTTATGCTATCAGCAACATCGAAGCTCAAGTTCAACATCTGAATGATGTAATACAAGATATAAACATAAAAAATAAAATAAAAAATACAGCCAACTTACTCAAGTTGAGTGAGACAACTCACTTTTCTTCTTCCATTCCCAACCATGTAGTTCTCATCATGTTGCAAACTGGACATGACTCTTTCCAAACCTTCGGCAACATTCGGCATGAAACAAGAAAAGTGGCAATCTCCTGACCAACAATGAACCTGCAACAACATTTCTGTAAATTTGCACCATATGGGAACCCGAGAATGGATCGCTTTCAATTCAAAGTTGAGTGCATTCATTATTTCTTCCCTGACATCCTCTGAGAAAGAGAATCTAGGGAAAACCATATTCAGGGCTCAAGTGTATATCTATGCTTAAAAGGTCACACCAAATCAAAACCCACCAAAATTCACACCAAAAATGACCCCAAAAATTTAAGATAAAAAAGACATCACCCAAAAATTGCTCCCCACCCCCTTTTTTTTTAAGTTTTGGGGTAATTGTCCCGGCATAATCCCAACAAACCTCAGAAAAAGGCTTTATCTTGGCCATTACAAAATCCAAAATACAGCCACAAACTATGGGTTTGATTCTCTTAAGGGTATTAAATGGGTTTTCAGGAGAAACCCATACGTACCTTTTGGCACTTGCATGTTTTTCTCGAGCCATGGCACTAGAAGAAGAATTGTGAATTTTAATTCAGAGTCCACTTGGAAGCAAGCAGCTTTAAGATGTGGTGGAAATAATACAAGGAAAATCAATCCCTGCCATGCACCTCAACAGAACGGACTAGAAGGGAGCAACCGTTGCACCTCCATAGTTAAATACAAAGATTTTGGTAGGGCGGAACGGAAAGGGTATATAATTGCAGAGCAGGAGCTCGCTACCTGCCCTTTCACTAAGAAAGGGTAGAACAAACGAAGAGATTGTGAGAGGAAGTTGACGAAAGGCTGAATGTGGTGAAGGATAAGCTGAGAACCCACCCACAAGAGGGCCAATAAGAAGCGCGAAGAGATGTGCAACGATCTCAGAAAGATGAGAGCGCTGTTAAGAAGTAACTGGGCCCACAATTTTTAATAAATTGTGACAGGTCTGCCATCAGGAGTCGGCCTCTGATTTGAAGATTTAAAAAACACAAGGATCGACGAGGGACAACTCAAAGCCGTTGGATTACACCTAAATCAAGGGTGCACATTTATATATATATGTAATCCATGTAAATAAACATTTACCAATCAAATTGTATGAATTTGTTTTATCATCGAGTTTGTTTGGTTTAAGGAGGTAACTTAATTTCTTTTTGTTGTTAATATGGTTGGGCATTTTATTAATTTGTGCGGGTAAGTTTATTCAAATTTTATTAGTTAAGTGTATTAGTTTATACGGTCAAATTCACTAAAAACATCATTCATGAATGTAGAGATATATTTTAAATTTTTTTAAAAGATTTCTCATACTACTATTTCATCAACAAAGTGAGTTAATAAATGAACAAATTCAATTTTTAAATTCTAGTGATCTAAGTTGTAATAAAATGGGCCAAAACCATTATGACAAAGTTCTTATAACTTTTAGAAAATTTCTTAGAATTATAATGTTTGGAAAAATTCTTATTGAAATTGAAAGAGAATTTTGACAAAAAATGATTGGGTTTATCCACTTATTAACCTAGTCTTTTGGGTTGTTTATTTTAAGTATAAAATATAGGGATTGAAGAGGGAAAATGGGCTCTGTGGCCCGCACCCTGCGGTCACACGCCACTCCATAACATGACCACAGGTTGAACCCACCGGCTAAAGATTAGCTTTTTCCCCTAAACCCTTTGAATACCCTTCCGACGCCTCACTCTCTCGAAGAGGTATCGGTCAGCTAGTGAAAAGTCTTGGCGCGACGGTGAGGTTGGCCTGTAAAACGAGAGGGGATATCTTATTGCTACCTATGAGGATGAGGTTGATTATTCACCATATCCAGGTGAGCTGCTCCCCTGGATGGGGACAGCTAGCAGCCCACCAACTCCCACCCAGTTACAGCTCTCCACAATGACCCCCCTAGGAACTCTGTTGCCTTCAACGTCTCCTCTGGATCCCCAGAACGACTTCTTCTCACAGCTCTCTAGAGTAATAGGCTTCTTCCCAACTTCTTCTTTGGGATCTTCTTCTTGGCTTGGACAGTAACCTTAGGGAAGTGGACTCTTGGCGTCGATGGCTCTCACTTCTTCCGGCCATGATACTACCTCGATCCCTAGTTGCGCACACCCCTCACAGGCCTTCGAAGGCTCTTTCTCTCATGTCCATTGTGATTTCTTCTCTTCACCATCCCTAGCGGCAGTCTCCTGGACATTCCCGGACCCCATGGTAAACTTGACGTCTAGCCTGGGATTGGGGGAACTGGGGGTTCACCCCGAGCCTTTGCAGGAAGCGATCTTTGAAGACCTGAACCTAGGGTTCGTGCACACTCAAGAGTCGGGTCGGGAACTTTCTACAGACTGCTACTTCCCCTTTGTGGATCATGGTTTCTCCCTAGGTCATACATATGCGGAGCCAGAGAGAGGCTTTATTGCTCCAAACCTGCACCCCTACAACCTCAACGATTGGGATATAGACCAAAGCGGGGCTCCAAGCCAAACTGTCCCCTTTGATTTGAATCTTGAAGTGCAAGGTGCCACATGGCCAAGACGAAGGAAGTGGAACAAATGCTTAGGGTCTTCTAAAGCAGACCCTAACTTCATCCTAGGGGAAGATCTCTCTATGTCTGGGGTATCAGCAATGGCAGACAAAACACTAGTCGGGAAAGCCTACAGCTAACAATTCAGCGAAAAAACTTTGAAAGCTTGGGTCGCATCAAACTGGGGTGCAAACTCCCTTTCTTCGCCCAACATATTTTGCTTCTCCATAGGCTAGTTTATGATCATCTTCTTCGAGCCCTCTCAGGCATTAGCCATACTCCAAAAAGTTGAGCAATCGACTCTTCCTTGGTTCTAACGAAGCTTTGGAACCCCACCTTTGATGTTGCCAGTGAGCGACTAGACTCCATTCCGATCTGGGTTCGTTTACCAGGACTCCCTCTACATCTATGATCAGAAAATTGTTTTCAAGCAATTGGAAATTTTTTGGGAGAGTACCTAACTGCATATATGGGATTCCTAGACATGGGAGAGATGTCGGTGGCAAGAATCTTAGTCTCTCTAAACATCAGGGAAGGGCTACGACAATTCCTCAACGTAATAGATTTGGGACGGACAAGGGTCCAAATTCTAGATTATGAAGGAGTGCCCTTTCGTTGCAGAAGATGCCACAAATATGGACACATTGTTATGGACTGCAAAAAATCCATTCGAGGGCGCTCTAGCCACCAACCATCTGAAGCTAGCAGGCATGCCCGTGAACAACAGTAGGCCACCGGGTGAAAATCCCCCTCTTCATTGTCTAACTCGGTGGGGACACATTCCCCCACCCCGACAGCTCTCTCGGTCTCCTCGACAGCTGGACAGCCCGTGCCGACTGAGGATGCTTTGGCTCTAGTTTCGACAGTTGGAGATTTGGCGCACCCATATTGCAGTCCGGAGAAACACCACAATAACTGATTGAAAACTTTTTAGGTATGCAACTTTTTATTCCCCACCCTGTAAATGGTATGTTAAATGCTTTCAATTTTCTTTCAAGGGACTGCATCCCCTCCCCTCAAATCCTCCCCCTAACAAACCCGGTCTCCATAAAACCACATTTCACCTCTTCCTCTCTCCCTTCACCGTCGTTGGTTGATTTTCCTCTTCGGGCGGTTTCTCCTCCTGACTCCCCAAATTCCTGGTCTTCCGAGAAACCCTCCTTCGAGGGGTCCGAGGATTCAATCATTCTCTTCCATCTTCGCAACATATCGATCTTTATTCCTACCTCGGACTCCAGGGGACTAGGCCCTACTCTGGAACCACTGAAGACAAAAAAGGGTCGAGGTAGGACCTCCCATCTCTCCTTAGCTCAATCACGTGCACTATTGGACATTGCTTTAGGCCGACAATGGTCTCTCCTCGGGGCTCTTAGAGCAGCAAAATCCCCTGCAGATCCCCCCCCCCATGAAACTCCTTTCCTTTAATTGCATGGGTTTAGCAAGCCCCCATAAAAAAATCTGCTCTGAAGAGGTTGGTATCTCTGCACCAACCTAATGTTGTCCTCTTGCAAGAAACCCTAGCAGATGAATTTTCAGCCACTAAAACACTTTCTACCCTCTTCCCAGGATGGGATTTCCTGGGTTTAGATGCACGAGGAAGGTCGGGAGGCCTAGCCATCGGGTGGTGCTTCAGAGGCATAAATGTAACACCTTGTTTCCCCCAGTTTGTAAATATAACTATATTGGCCAAGAGACTATGGCAAACTCAATATGTGTGAATGTTTGATTTGATGGACCTTTGTATAAAAGGTCAATGAATGTAAATTTTGTTATTTACTAGAAAATGGATAAGTGTTGCATGACTGYTGGAAGGGGGGTATACTAAGAGAGACCAYGAATGTTATGAAAGAGATGGTGAAGGGAACCAGGAATGGTTGCATTAACCTCCACCAAACCAGTACCTTATTGGATTTAATTGCTCAGGACCAKAACAGTCCTCTGACCCATGAATGAATTACAGTTAGGCTAGTAGGTGGGAAGGCCTCCTCAAGAGTTAATGAGGGGATGGGGCAGAGCACCCATCTGTAAGGCTTTCATACCTGACCACGAACTGGGAATTTGAGCCACATGCAATCTTGCTAAGGAAGGCAAGAAAGGAATGTGCGGTGGGCAGAGGGAGACTTGCGAAGAGTGCAAAGACGAGAGGCCAAGCTCTCGAGTTCAAGGAAAAACCAAGGAAATGAGCATGTTCTGGTCGCAAGAAATGGCTAGCAGGGTTATGATACAAGCTAATAAATGAGGTTGCTAAGTGACTGAGGAAGTACTCAGACGGTCCTCCTTGCTTGGTATTGTGTAAACCGTTTCCAAGATCCTGCGGGAAGAGGAGAGTAACCTTCGTCCCTACTGTCATTGAGCCGGAAGAAAGGATTATATCTCAAAGCATCGTGGTCTAGCTTAGGGGCAGCTAGTGGTAAATCTGTTAGGAATGACTAAGCCTATGGTTGGGTGGAAACAGGCACCCCTTTCAACAATCGTTTCACGTTATCTGGTTCTGATAAGTATTTTCCTACTTTATGTATTGAATTGAAATAATGGATGAATGCATGGGTTTATGTAAATATGTGTGTATCTATAAATGATTTCTGTGTGGAATGGTCATGATATGTGTATGCATTCATCTCCTTGTGAACTTCTTTCTGATTGATAGTCTGTATGCCCCAACTTAGCTCATGAGGCTTCTTGGGACATAATCTTGTAAGACGATCGAGATAGGAGATATCGTGTCAATCTGAACATGTCCGTCCGAATAGGATACCTCTTTCAGACTCCTTGTCGTGCGACCGAGATTCCAGGCCCAAGTCCTTAACCATTTCATGATAAAGCTCAGGAAGGATAGCAAAGTTCAAGCCTTGAAAGGGGAGATCTCGTCGTTTGGAAGACGAGCGAACAAGACCCGTTCGAGAGGACCCATATGATCAATAACTAGGAACCTTAGGCTAAGCCTAAGGAAGCTAAGTCCTCCTGGATTTGGAGCTCCGGAAGTTCAGGACTTCGGAGTATGACCGACCTTACCAGCCATATACTGACTGAAGGTAACTGGGAGACTCAATTTCCCGTAAGGTTGACAAGCGTTAGGCGGTTCCCCGGGTGGTTAGGTTAACCTATATTACCAACTAAATCTAGATCCAAAACCCTGAAGGTCGGAGCCGCAAAGGACCCAGAACCGTAGATCGAGGGATCCTTTGAGTCCTTTCCTAGTTGTTGATATACTGGGGATGCATGGCACTAGACCCTTTAGTTTGGAGATTGGCCACTTCGAGAGATAAGAGGAGTTTTCATCGCAACACTCTCGAATGTCGAATCCTATAGGTAACAAGAGTCTTAGATCTATAAATCTATGTGGCCAGGTCTTGACTGTGAGATCTGAGGAGTGTTAGAATCCTGTCAGTCTGGGGTGACGTGGTGCAGTGTTTCCACCCAGGGTGACGTGGACCCTAGCTTGACGTGCCACGTGTCACCTAAATTTGTGTGTATCACATACCCTATAGGCCCATTGGAACGTAACACGTGTCACCCTAACCCCTCCTACATGTCAGTTCCTGGTACGTGTCCACCTAGCCAATGTGGTTGGTGAAGTGACCAGGACTCCGGTGTTAAATTACGAGATTGATTTCTTATGCGGATTAATTCTTTTATTTTCTTCAACACTTTGATTCTAGCTTAATACACTTCAACAATACCAAATCATAATCGAATAACAATAACTATGTAGATAAGTAAGCATGCACATCAACAACACATATACCCTGGGGAAACCCTGTACAGGGAGAAAAACCCCAGCAAACGATATTGCTTTATTGCATTAATAATGTAAGATCACTTACAAATATCCACCATGAATGTTCTTCTCTTAAAGAGCTTGCCAAGATGACTATGACCTGAAAAAGACCTGAGAGACCTTGTTGAAATACACCTCTTATATGTTGCCTCTATTGTATATAACACCGATATGCTTCTTTGATATGATGCCTCTTTATCACTGATATGCTCCTCTATTGCTTCACCCTTAACCTGCATATAAAAACTGTGTTGAAGAGAGGGGTCGACCTCTGCTTATATAGGCTGAAGAGTAGAGACTTGAAATAGTAACTTGTTTGCATGCTTTAATCATAACTCAGCTTGAACTAGACGTGAGACTTTAGTTACAACTCAACATTACACTTTAGTTCTAAAATAGAACTAGACTTCAGACTTCAGTTACAACTCAACGTTACACTTTAGTTCTAAAATAGAACTAGACTTAAGACTTTAGTTACATCTCAGTATTACACTTTAGTTCTAAAATAGAACTAGACTTAAGACTTCAGTTACAACTCGACTCTTTACAAGGAAATTTGAAACTCTCTTCATGGTGAATAATGTTACACGTGCCAACGCACTAGATCAATACATTTATATCATTTTCAATATTAGGAATATCGTTTGTTTTTAGCTCATAGGAATTTTATATTCAACCTAACTTTTGCTAGATGCCTTGACTTTTGCTCATGGCTCATAAGGCTTGACTAGGCTCACAAAGGTTGTACGTTCCCCCTGACTTTTGCACTAGTCTGTTTATGCTCACAGAGGTTGTA
>JZKD02S1678083.1:324308-335074 GCA_000966675.3 Picea glauca | reverse complement strand
TGGGTGTTGTATCTACATGTGCATTTTCCTTCATGTCCAAATACCTTCATCAATCTTGCGGTCCAAAACCCATGACTAGGGTTGACATCAATGACAACAACCAATGTTCCAACAACCATCGCCTGAACTAGCTCTCATATTGTTCTTTTTGGAGACCATAAATGAGACTTTAAAGGGGAATCAATCAGCAGGGATCAAATTGATACTCCCACCATCTGGAATGGGTAATATTGAAGCGTCGAGGGATTCGGGGGGAGGACCTCCACCCGAAGACATCACTAGAGAACTGTAGAAGATCAAACTTCCAGAGTTTGCTAGGGGTCGTGCCAGTGAATGTGCCGAGGCATGGTTGGAAGGAATGACAAGGTGTTTTTCCTTAAGGGACTATGCGTCCACTTCAAAGGAGAAGATAGCAATTTTTCAGTTGAGAGACAGTGCCCTAAACGGGTGGGGAAACCTGGAGAGACAACTACACCTTACCCCAAACACCGTGTCTTGGGAACTTTTCGAGGAGAGGTTTCGAAGGAAATATCTACTAGCTTACTATGAGGAACAATAGGTGGGAGCATTTCATGCTCTAATACAGGGAAATAGGACTGTATAAGAATATGAGATCAAGTTTATGGAATTGGTCAAATATGTCTCATACATGGATAATGACCAACGACAGGCAGAACGCTTTGTCTATGGGTTAAACCCTAAGATAAGGGCTATGCTGCAGATGTGGAAACCGTCTTCAGTAGCAGAAGCAGTGGAAAATGTGTGTTACACGGAGGAACACATGAAATTGAATGGAGGTATGAGGTCGACCTTTCCGCATCATCCTGGATTCATCGGGAAAGCCCCTAGGACCTTCTCCATGGGAGGGAGCTCTAGCCCACCTCCATATGGTAATAGAGTCGCACCAAGGACAGTCACCACAAGTATTTCAATGGAAGCGAGTGCAACATATCGTTCATCACCAACGACGCAGGCAGGTCCACGACCATATCAGGGAACAACTAGTAGGGGCAGGGGTTCCACGGTAAGGAACTCATTTCAGAGATAGGTTTCGAAGGAAATATCTACCAGCTTACTATGAGGAAAAACAGGTGGGAGCATTTCATGCTCTAGTACAATGAAACAGGACCGTAGAAGAATATGAGATCAAGTTTATGGAATTGGTCAAATATGTCTCATACATGGATAATGACCAACGACAGGCAGAACACTTTGTCTATGGGTTAAACCCTAACATAAGGGCAATGGTGCAGATGTGGAAACCGTCTTCAGTAGCAGAAGCAGTGGAAAATGCATGTTACGCGAAGGAACACATGAACTTGAATGGAGGTATGAGGTCAATCTTTCCGCATCGTCCTGGATTCGTCGGGAAGGCCCCTAGGACCTTCTCCAGGGGAGGGAGCTCTAGGCCACCTCCATATGGTAATAGAGTCACACCAAGGACAATCGCCACAAGTATTTCAATGGAAGAAGGTGCATCATATCGTTCATCACCAACGATGCAGGCAGGTCCACGACCATCTCAGGGAACAGCTAGTAGGGGCAGGGGTTCCAGGGGAAGGAACTCATTTCAGAGATAGTCACAGAACAGTGCACGGGTTCAATATCATGCTACCTATTGGGGATGTGGAGGACCCCATTACCAGTGTGACTGCCCAGAGTTACAATCAGGATTTGTACATAGAGAAGGAAAGGCCCGGATGGGAAGACCAAGTGGTAGCCACCAGATTTACGCAGCGGTTAATAATCGCCAGGCAGAACATCAATTCACGGTGGTGGAGTCATCAAGTACACTAAATCATATCAATGTTAAGATTTTATTTGATTCGGGTGCTACAGATAGTTTCATTTCACCATCTGCATTAGAAAAGAGTGGGTTGGCATCTTAGGAGCACGATGACTTTAAACAAGTCGAGATGGCTTCGGGGCAAAAACAAGCGGTAGGACTTAGCATTGATAATTGTATAGTAGACCTGGGAGTGTGTGCTACCAGGTTGAATGTTTACGTTACTGCTCTGGGAGCATATGAACTAATCATTGGAATGGATTGGTTAGAAGCTCATCGAGCTTTGGTAGATTGTTTCGCAAAAAAGCTGCTCTGTGTTGACGACGAAGGAAGGCCAGTAGAGATCCAGGGTGTACAGAGAAAGGTGTCTCTATACTTTATCTCAACTATGAAGGTTAAGCGATGCTTGAGGCAAGGGTGTCGACTATATGTAGTGGAAGAAGTGAATGAAAGTAAGAGACCCTCCTTGGATCAGTACCCGGTATTCTCAGAATTTAAGGATGTTTTTCCGAACGAGTTACCAGGGTTACCTCCTGAGAGGGAGCTTGATTTTAATATTGAGCTAAAACCTAGTGCAGAACCAATTTCAAGACTCCATATCGGATAACAGTGCCGGAACTTTGTGAGTTGCAAATGCGGTTGAAAGAGTTACTAGACTTAGGGCTAATAAGGCCCAGTGTCTCACCTTGGGTGCACCAGTAATTTTTGTAAAGAAGAAGGATGGTNCTATTTAGGTCATATCATTTTCGGTGAAGGAATCTCTGTGGACCCAGAAAAGGTAAAGGCCATTATGGAGTGGCCAGTGCCGAAAAATTCCCATGAGGTGAGAAGCTTCATGGGGATAGTAGGTTATTATCGAAGATTTGTGGAAGGGTTCTCTAAAATAGAGAAACCCATCACGACTTTGCAGCACAAGGGGGTCAGGTATGAATGGACATAAGAATTTGATAGTGCATTGATTGAGCTTGAGAGGTTACTAACTAGTGCGCCAATTCTATGAGTGTCAGATATGGAAAAGGACTTCACAGTCTGCATGGATGCCTCGAAACAAGGGTTGGGGGGCATGTTAATCCAGGATGGAGGAGTGATAGCTTATGCATCAAGGAAGTTGAAGAAACACAAAGATATTTATGCTACTCACGATTTAGAGTTGGCAGCTGTAATGCTAGCTCTGAAACTTTGGAGGCACTATCTTGTGGGGCGAAACTTTGAGCTCAAAACAGACCATCAAAGTTTAAAACATCTCTTCACTCAAAGGAATCTGAATGCCAGGCAAAGGCGATGGAGTGATTTTATGAGTGAGTACGATTTTGGTATTTCATACATCAAGGGAAAGGAAAATGTGGTCGCAGATTCCTTGAGTAGGAGACCACGTGTCTTCTCCTTGGTACCCTTAAAAGTCAATCTGAGGCAACGTGTGTTGACGCAACTCCAAGGAGAGAGTTGGTATTTAAAGGTTACTTCAAACCTCCAGAGTGGGAGGCAATTAAATCCAAAATATGAAGGATATAGTCTAGAAGCAGACGGACTGTTAAGATATCGGAGAAGGATGTACATCCTTGAAAATGGGGATATTCAAAGCATCATACTGAAGGAANGAAAAGGTAAAGGCCATTATGGAGTGGCCAGTGCCGAAAAATGCCCATGAGGTGAGAAGCTTCATGGGGCTAGTAGGTTATTATCGAAGATTTGTGGAAGGGTTCTCTAAAATAGAGAAACCCATCACGACTTTGCAGCACAAGGGGGTCAGGTATGAATGGACATAAGAATGTGATAGTGCATTCATTGAGCTTGAGAGGTTACTAACTAGTGTGCCAATTCTATGAGTGTCAGATATGGAAAAGGACTTCACAGTCTGCATGGATGCCTCGAAGCAAGGGTTGGGGGGTGTGCTAATCCAGGATGGAGGAGTGATAGCTTATGCATCAAGGAAGTTGAAGAAACACAAAGAGATTTATTCTACTCACAATTTAGAGTTGGCAGTTGTAATGCTAGCTCTGAAACTTTGATGGCACTATCTTGTGGGGCGAAACTTTGAGCTCAAAACAGACCATCAAAGTTTAAAACATCTCTTCACTCAAAGGAATCTGAATGCCAGGCAAAGGCGATGGAGTGATTTTATGAGTGAGTACGATTTTGGTATTTCATACATCAAGGGAAAGGAAAATGTGGTCGCAGATTCCTTGAGTAGGAGACCACGTGTCTTCTCCTTGGTACCCTTAAAAGTCAATCTGAGGCAACGTGTGTTGACGCAACTCCAAGGAGAGAGTTGGTATTTAAAGGTTACTTCAAACCTCCAGAGTGGGAGGCAATTAAATCCAAAATATGAAGGATATAGTCTAGAAGCAGACGGACTGTTAAGATATCGGAGAAGGATGTACATCCTTGAAAATGGGGATATTCAAAGCATCATACTGAAGGAANTTTCTATGGATTTTGTTGTGGGGTTTCCGCTCACATCTCATAGACACAATGCCATTCTTGTGATAGTTGATAAGTTAACCAAGAGTGCTCATTTTATTCTGGTTAGAGACACTTAGGATGTCACTGATGTGGCACATGTGTTTGTAAGTGAGTTGATCCTTTTTCACGAGATACCTAAGAAGAACATTTCAGATAGGGATTCTAGATTCACTTCTAGGTTTTGGAAAAGTTTGCAGCCAGCGTTGGGGACTTAGTTGAACTTAAGCACAACTTATCATCCTGAAACAAATGGGCAAACTGAGAGAGTAAATCAATTCATGGAAGACATGCTTAGGATGTATGTCATGGATAATCAAATCCACTGGGAGAAGTACCTACCTTTGGTAGAGTTTGCCTATAATAACAGTTTTCATAGCTCCATCAGAATGCCACCCTACGAAGCTCTGTATGGAAGGCCATGCAAAACGTCGTTGAGTTGGGATAGATTAGAAGACCGAGTAACAGTTGGGCCAGAATTGATTCACGAGATGGAGGAACAGGTGATTTAGATTAGGCAGAGACTAAAGGCAACACAAAATAGCCAGAAAAGTTATGCGGATGCACATAGGACCGACTGAAGTTATGAAGTGGGAGACCAGGTTTTCATTCATATCAGGACTAACAAGAGTATCATACGGTTTGGGAAAGGGATAAAGTTGTCACCTCAATTATAGGACCATTTAGAATCCAAGAGAAAATTGGACTCGTTGCCTATCATCTTGTACTGCCACCCCACCTGCATAAAACTCATAATGTTTTTCATGTATTTGTTTTACGTCATTGTGTTGTTGATGAATGACATAAGCTACATTGGAAGGAATTGTAGGTATCGGATGTGGGAACCCTCACGGTAGAACCATTACACATATTGGATCATAGAGTCTGACAGCTCAGGAACCGTCTGGTAGACCAAGTTAAGGTCTAGTGGGACAAGTATAGTCCATGATCTGCTACTTGGGAGGATGCCAAGACACTACGGCGAGATTATACCTCACGTTTTTTACCACCTCGAGAATGTGTTTCTCGAAGGTTGGGTGTATGTAACACCACCTTTTGACTCAGACAACTAGGATTACTTGAGGCCTAAACACCTTTATTTTCTATTTACAGTGAAACTATTAGATGATACACTTGAACTTTTAAGACGTATGAATCTTTATGAATGTTTAAATGTTATTGATGATGTGGATATGATGCGATATATTGTGAGAATGTAAATTTTATGAATGTTTAAATGTTATTGATGATGATGGATATGATGCGATTTACTATGTGAATGTAAATTCTATGAATGTCTAATTGTTATTGATGATGATGGATATAATGCGACATATTGTGTGAATGAGAATCCTATGAAGGTGTAAATTATATTTGAATGATGTTGGATATGATGCAATCTATTTTGTAAATGATAATTTTATGAATGGGTGTCGAAATTGAATTATGGGATATTATGAGATCTATTTCTAAACTTGAAAAATTTGATGTTAAGTTGTTGGTACGTAGATACCGAATTGAAATTATGGTTGTATGCAATTACATGATGATAATACATAGAAATGTATGAGTTTGTGTTATAGACTAATCTGCAGGTTATGGGCTATGAAATATCCAAGGGATAATGACGATGAAAGTGGATGTCATGACCACTAGCCGAGAAACATTATGGTATGAATCTTTGTATGTGAAATTATATTGGTTTGGATGCATTCCTATGATATGTGGACCAGTGCAGGATTTCAGGTGGTGAGACTTCCCAAAACTGAATAAATGATGACAAAACTCTCAGCAACACGGTGCCACTGTAAATTCCATTGTAGGGTGTGGACCCTAGTTATGATTAGGAGGGGTGGAGGCATTTCCCACCGTGTATCCTCCGAAACCTGAAGTCATGGGAGGATGATGTTAGATCACGCTCCCCTAGACGTGTGATGATGACTGTCAGTTGCCTGCTAGGGCAGCTTGGTCAAGGGAGTGACACTTCCACTTACGGGTTCTATTTGGAGTTAGGTCAATATAGTTGATGCTCCAAGATAGTCCAACAGAGGAAGGATAGGAGTGGAAGATGGAATTAAGTTAGGGAGGAAGGATGAGTAGAAATAGTTGAGAGTGTATGGAGATTTGTCTTATGGTGGAATTTATTGTTTTCCTTCTGAAAAGAAAATGTGTATATATGAATATACATCATTACGTAACTAAACCATAATTGTCTAAATAAAATTGTTGAACTAGATAACTGTAATTAAAGGATTTCACAAACATTTGATTGGTTTATTGTCTTTTATAAAAAAATAGTCTTGTTGATTGGATTGGATGCACAAATAAATTACTATAAGGGTGATAGTTATTGATTATTAGTACATGCACGAGACTTGTATGTACTAGCTACACATGCATTTCTTGTACATGTACACTAGTATGTATGAGTTTTCTTGGMTTACTTACTAATAATGTCGGTTAATTGTTATGAATGTGTGAACCATGTGTCTTTTCCCTAATATCATAAAATACTTTAACTTCGGGATGAAGTTTCCTGAAGGGTGGGTGTATGTAACAACCCTAGTTAAATAATTGCTTAAGGTTTATCAAGTATAATTAATTAATAATTAACTGTTCTAATGTGTATTAGTTAAGTAATGATTAATTATTAATAATAGTAATTAATTAATCAATTATTATCTATTGTTTAATATATGTTGATTAATTGATTAACACATTTAATGTTTAGGATAAAGAATTAAATACTTAATAACTTTTAATTCATTATTATAAAACTTTAYGTATGACARGGGATAGGGTATTGAATGGAGGGATAAGGTAGTAAATGGAAGGATAAGGTGGGTGGAATTAAATGAAGGAGGAGGCGGTGAATGGGGGATATGAGGGGGGGCAGAGGCCTTCGGGAGAGGATTATGAAATTTTGGAGGAGGAAGCATTATTGAGAGGGAAGGATTGTATTTTTTGTGGGGTATTTTCYGGTTTGGTCTRGAGAGTTTGGGTGGATTGTTACAGGGGTGCACCAGGTTGTTGGGAGTTTTGGGCTCRGGGGCCAGGAATCCTCACGGAATCCTGGAGCTAGGGAGCCAGACAGGCTCTATTCCTAGCTGGCAGGGAGGAAGATTTGGTTTTGGGCAGAGTTTGGAYAGAGGAACRGAAAGGACAACCTAAGAGCGGGAATTTAGTATCAGACAGAGGTATTTTTATTTATGTATTCTCATGAATATGTGGTCAATATGTGGTTGTTACGTAATCTTATTTACATGTTGTTAATAAATCTAATTTATGYYGAATAGTAAATGATTATAGGTTATGATTAAATTGTAYARGATATAATATGTTTTTATTCAATATTKTAGCTTGTGTTTTATAAGGCWATGTGGGRAAAGATACCTTGCAATTTAAGACTCATAATAATAGTGCCATTGCCATTAATGAGATAAAAGAAAGTTATGTCTATTTGAATTTTTGAGGTAATGTMTTCTACCAGGCACCGTATCACCARTATTTTCTTAAGAATTAGACTTTAAAAGTCAACAAATAAAAATCAGATCGATAGAGTTTTATTATGAAAATCGTTTATTTTTTTTATTAGCTTTATCCAATGCTTATTTGTTTAACAGGAACATCGAAGATCGAGAAATTTATTGAAATAAACACATATGAACATAGAAATGTTCATAATACAATATGGTTTAAGTGATAAGATCACCGGGTTACTGGTAGATCAGAGTATCGACAGTCCATTACTTATTGTAGAAGTGATATGTTGTAAAAATCTTGATCTGATGCCATTGGGACATCGAGAAATGGTGTAGTAGTACTAAATATTTGTTAAAGATTCAAGATCAAGTATGACCTAGTATCGTTTATCCGAAATATGTGTAATATTTATTTATCAAGATGAAAAGAAAGTGATCTGATATCATCGGTCGATCGAGAGATCAGTGAATCGAGAGATTCGAAAATTTATTCGAACTTAAAACTGCAATAAATCTCGATCCGATATAATCAGGTCATCAACCATCGGGATACCGGGTGAGTTTTTACTTAAAATGAACAGCATAAAAAGTCATAAAAAACCATCAAAAGTAAGCACATAACACAACAAAATGATAAAGGAGTTCACCCCTATCTTGGGCTACATCTCCTGGTCCAGCTTCCAATGGATCATTTTCATTATATGCTCAAAGTGTTAAAATCAATGCTTTACAATGCTCAAAATGCAAAATAGATGGATTCAATGGCTCCAGAATGTCCAAAAACCCCTAGTTGGTCTCTTCCTACACCTAGTTTGGCCAATAATTGAGAAAAATACACTTCCTGGAAGTTTTGCCTCATAACGTGTTGTCTTTGCTCGCCAAAATGCACCTATGTGTGAATGAATCTGACTTTGTTTTTTTTCCCATGCCTAAACCTAACACGCGCTTCGTTCCTCAATTCGAGAAAATTTGTCACATTGTTAGGGGGGATAGCGCCTTTCTCGGTAGAGGTTGTGGTTGTGTGGCCCCATGTGGCCAAGAACTGACCTATAAATCTGCACTCGTCGGCTAGTTTGTTGGAAACCGTGCTTTGGTCGTATGGAGGTGTAGAGTTTCGTGACCGAGGGTTGGGGCTAAGCCCCGACCCTTTTTCCACCTAACGTAGCCGCCATTCAACTTTAAATAAAATATTTAACAAATAGTGGTTAAGAACTAACGTAGGCGGGCTAGTAGCCTGGCCTTTGCAAAGGCTTTGCCCATGCCCGGAGTTCGTGGGTTTGATTTTGGTGGAGACCAAACAAAATTTTACATAACCAAAGGGGTTCCACATGGTGGCCCCTGGCTGGGCCATGTGGCACCCTTTCATTCTCCCTTATAGACTGACACGTGTCAGTCCAAGATTGGTCCACGTCTTACCCATGTACAGTTAGCCTTCCACGTCACCACCTGCCATGTCAGATGCTAAGTCACCTTTCCAAGTCATCACACCCTAGCATGTGTCTAGTCCATTTCAGTAGTATGATCATACAGACTATACGATCATCTTCCACATGGACTGTACAAACTGTACGAACTATGTACAACAACATTTTCCTGTTTGGGAAAATAGACAGAACACAATATATCTCTCATATGAACTCCTTTTGAGCCCGTTCAAGTTGTGTTGGGTTCGTGAGGACAATATATATGCACTGAATCTATTTTTGAGCAATTTTGAGAACTTTGATTTTTGAGCATTTTTTGATCCCCTGGATCACTCCTCCCCATTGGGAAGCTTTTGGACCTCTAAAAGACTACTTTTAGTCAATCTGATGATGAGGGTACAGTTCCCTCTCCTTTCCAACCTCAATCCTTTTATCTTTTCTTGGATTTGTGCTTTTGAGACAAACATGAAGGTACTCCACATTCCCTCATTTTGAAGTTCTTATCTTTCTGTCAAGGATTGTATCCTCATGCAATTCTGAAAGATATTATGGCGAGAAGTTATCTATGGAAGGAATCTGAACATGCTCTCCTTGATCATCAATTAAAGGAGGATCATACAATCTCAAATTCTCAACATTAACAAATGCATACACTTGCATATAAGGAGGCAAAGCCAAACATAAGGCATTGTTACCAATCTTTTCAAGAATATTGAAAGGTCCATATCTAATTGGTTTCATCTTTTTACCTTCTCCTTTAAGCCTCTCTTTTCTAATTTAAAGCCAAAATTCATCTCCAACTTGGAATTTGTGATCAACACGATGCTTGTCATGCCTTGTATTGTACTTGGCTTGACTTTTTTCCAACTATTCTTGTACCATTTGATGCACCAACTAAATTTGTTCAATGAAATTATTTTCTCTATCAATGTCATAATGACCATCAATATCAATATATTCCCCAAAGATAAAATCTAAAGGCGATTTTGGAAAATAACCAAAACATGCCTCAAATGGAGATGTTTGATTCGATGAATTCTTAGCCTGGTTATAAGCATGTTGAATGCAGTGTAGGTTCTCATCCCAAAGCTTAGGACATTTTCTGCAATAACCATGAAGAATATGTACTACTGTTCTATTCACCACTTCTATTTGACCATCAATTTGTGGATGAAATGATGTGCTCTTTTTCAACTTGGTGTCCATGAGTGCTCATAATCTTGAACAAAATTTCCCAATAAATCGAGAATCTCTATCAGAAATAATGGATTTGGGAAACCCAAAATGTACCCAAACATGTTGAAAGAACATTTGTATCATTTGTTTAGATATAACATGCTTCTTACAAGGCATCAAAATACACATTTTTCTAAAACGGTCAACCACAACATAAAGATAATCATGATTCTTTTTAGACATGGGTAATCCTCCTACAAAGTCCATGGAAATGCTTTCCCAGGGACAAGAAGGAACCAGAAGTGGAATATACAATCCTAACTTTTTGTTTCTAGGCTTACTTGTAGCACATAAAGAACACGCTCTTACACATCTTGAAACACTTTCATTCATTTTAGGCCAATAAAAATACCTTTTCAAATTAGCCACCATCTTGCC
>JZKD02S1678083.1:294408-306259 GCA_000966675.3 Picea glauca | reverse complement strand
AATTAGCAGAGGCTATTATAAGTCATTTGGATAGGGGGAGGTCCTGAGGTCAAGCCCGCGGGCCTCCCCTTTTGGGATTATAGTTATAAAAATATATATGAGTTTTGGCTTATATTTATAACAATATAGTTATAGGCTTACTTAGAAAAAGAGGATAAGAGACATTGTTCACACACAAGACACTATTCTATTATGTATTGCACTCTCTTACAAACAACAATAACTCTATTATATAGATTTTTCCATATCTAAATAATTCCTAAATTAAGTGGAGAGGCTGAGAGAATATCTCAACCGAACTCTAACAAGTCACAACAATAATGGAGGAATTATCTCCAACACCCTTAATGCTTACATTATTTGAAAACAATATTGAAATCAAAATAAACACATTTTTGAACTTTCATCTCTCTTTGGTCTCGTCTTCATAAAAGTTTACACCCACTCTGAAATCTCATAGACTACACTCTTTCTCAACCATCAACTTCGAGCTACCACTTGATCCATTTAATATACAATTGATTATGACCATCAATGACGTATTTGTAGGACTGTCGATTCTTGACATACCCTGAAGAATAATATAGATATTGAATCATTCTATTGACATACTTTCATCTGTCAACGTACATGGTCTTCCATTGTATCCGCGAGTTATCTAGGAAAGTAGTTCAGATACTGAAAGTATCCAACAATCAATCATACAACTTGACCTTTTTCACATACACAAATTGTACACATAACTAGTGGTCGTTGTTCTTGGGTCACCGCATCCTACAAGAACCACAAACTGTAACATGTTGTAGACATAAACAAATCAGTGATATGTTCTTACAGAACCGAAATACGTACAAACCACCAACTTAAATTATGTTACTTTGTTTTATTAAAATTAAATTATGTTACTCTGTTCTATTAAACTTAAATTATGTTACTCTGCTATGTTAATTAGTTATTCATCATGTAATTTTACAAACAAAATATAGCACAACCAATTCAAAAAATTATATATAGCTGCTCTTTTCTTCAGCATGCTTTCACAGCTCAAATTCAAATCTTTCATGTCTTCCAAAGCTACCCATGTCCCATGAGCATTGCAAGGAAACTATTTTTGACCTGTTGATCAAGGAAAAATGCCCTACGATGAAGCGATGAAACTAGTCCTTCCACATTTACAGAATCATTGACTAAGGTTCAACAACATATGCAGAGCCAGATCGATGCAGTTACGACCATGAACATTCAAATGAAAAATTATGCTAGATGAATCTGATGTGAGGAGTCCCTCTTCAGCAACGGATCTCACTCCAGTAGTAGTCTTCTCTCATTCTTATTATGGAATTAGTATACACTGTAGTGATGAAAGACAAAAATATATCCAGATGCAACTCTTAGAAGTACAGAATAGTCGTAAACCAGAACTACACCCATGCACTTCATAAATTTGAAATGTTGACTGTTAGGTAGCATAAGCATAAACGTAACAAGAATTTAATGGAAAATAAAATAAAACCAAGAACAAACCGAACACAAAAACAATCACACAATTGACATAGTGATTTACGTGGAAACCCAATACAAGAAAAACCATGGGGCAATGATAATTGGTATTCTTATTATTCAAGGAATAATTACAATTTCCAATCACATGCATACTACCACCCTCTCCTATCTTCCCACACACATTGCTACTTTTTCTCAACTCACCTCTATGGGTATGCTCATATATATAACATATATCAAACAATTAGACAAATTGATTACAACACGATCCACCAATTGCACAAATTGTTCACTGTAGTGTGCATGCATGCACATTCTAAATTTAGTTGATGTGCATGCTACTGCATGGTAAATTAGTTGACACATTTTCAACAATATCCAACTTGACAACAATTCACTTGATATATCATGACCAAATTTATTCCTAACCTTTCTTGCAAGCCAAGAGAATCCGAACACCATCATATCTATGCAACTTCTCTAACAATATTGTTACGTGAACATGTATGCACGATTCACTCCAGTATGGACCAATCTTCCTCCATCAATAACCTATCTTATAAACCGATGCACTTGTCCAATTTTGATATGCTAGACTGTTAGTCAAATGAACAACACTTTGACCACCACAAAACACCTCATCCTATACCTATCCAAACTTACCAAATAAATCCTTGCATTCTTAAAAGACATAACCCGAGGTAGGTCTCTTCTTGTCCAAATCTCCTGAATGATAACCATAGAATAAATCACTACAATCACTGTAGGTGATACTTGTGTTGATGTGCTTATAAGATACTAAAGAACCCATTTCCATGCTCTTTACCTGGTTTTTCTATATGTCTATTGACAACACCAACTATGTGTGAAATATTGACCATTTCCCATAACAATCATCAAAATTACTACTAGCATACAATACTTGAGACATATAACCCTTTTCTTCTTCATTGGTTAGGACATGAACCCGAAAAAAAACTTACAATGGAAATCCAAAGGGATTTTACTAATTTCGCATTATTCATACCGAATTTCCTAAGTATCTTCACCACATACTTCTATTGTGATAACCAAGCTTACCATCCTTCCTATCTCTATGTATTTCCATGCCCAAGATGTATTTCTCTACTCCTAGATCCTTCATTTCAAACGTCCTAACCAATTGAGCCAACCTATTGATCTCAACCATGCTTGTGCTTACAACAAGCATAACATTTAACATCAAGATAATAAATATACCATAAGCACAATGGTTATAGTCACTTGTAAAATGTGGCTCACCATGAAGGAATCAGACATCTTATACCATTTTCCTGGCATGCTTCAGGCCATACAATGATTCCCGATTTTTCAAACAAATCTTCTGTTGTGATTATGAATTAACCTTTTTGGTTGTTCAATATACATCCCCTTTTCCCAAAAAATCCATGTAAAATCAAGTAATACATCTAGCTATACTAACTCAAGATCAAGTAACACAACAAGTGCTAACACAACATGAAGAGAAACAAGCTTTTAACAACTGGTGAGAATATTTCATGGAAATCAGTGAGAATATTTCATGGAAATCAATGCCTTCCAGATACCCTTCTATTATCTATCATGCTTTGAACCTTTCATCTTTTACTATGTTTGATTTTATAAAAAGAGATTCATCAAACACTGCATCTCTGTCCATGATGATTCTATGGGAAGTAGGATCCCACATTCTGCATCCCTTAACATCATCACCATATCAAAGATCTACCCATTTGATCTAGGTCTTACTTAGAATGTTGATAAAAACATAAGCATCACAACCAAATAATTTCACATTTGAGTGATCCCCAGATGACCCGTTCTTACTTCTTCCAGAATCTTCTAGTCTTTTGCAACCGATGGTAACCGAGATACTAGATAGCACAAACGCTTCTTCCCACAACTATTTTTGCAACTTGGCATTATTGAACATGCGCTTTCAATCATAGAATCCTTGCAATAATTTCCAAGATCCATGGATATGAAGCTACCTTCATCATTTATTCTTAAACACTTGATTGACCTACCAATGTTCATTTCACTACAAATCTCTAAACACATCAGCCTTTCTACAAACCCACCTTTCTAACCTAGACACACTGCCCCACCTCGAACTCTGTAATCGAACAACTTTGAACAAATCCGACCAAGCAAACCCAAGTGAACCTTTGCCGCTCACCTCTAGGGACTTCACACTTGAGTCTTGGTGCTCCACCTTAACATGAACATTCCCTTGACTAAATCCGACCAAGTCGGACAAGTAAGCCTTCATCGCTTACCTCCAGGCCCATTTACAATGGAGTTCACCAAGCCTTTTATAGGCTTCATTACATGCAATCCATGGACACAATACCATGAGCTACCTAAAAAACATGGACATGAAAAACCACGTGCTTTGACCTAAAAACTAGATTTAACTAATTAACTCTTTCACTGAATCAAGGTTAACCCAACATACATGCCCCCCCACATATTCAATCTACCTAAATCTATGTCTATACTATGACACAATAAACTAGGGGTACGCATGCCTATCCAAGTTTTACAAATGTATGTCCATTTACATGCAATCAATTATTTTTACAACTCCAAAGTAAATACATTTTTTTTCTTCACGGTGACTCAGCCATCACCGCTCTGCAACCTTTATACTTCAGACAGATAAAACCTCATCAACCATACCTGTAGATGAATTTGATTCTTTTGTGGAGTCCTCTTTGGATGCTTGTTGTCTTTTCCAGTGATCCTTCTTGAGATGCCCAGATTTTCCACAGAACCAAAATTTTCCCTTACCCTTACTGTATTTTGACTTAGACCTAAATGTACCTTTCCGATCTTTCCCTCTTTCTGTAGATTGACCTTTGAACACCATTTTTTCTGTTGCTGAGGTTTCTTTACTGGATCTTCTCCTCATCTCCCTATATGAAAAAGCTCCTACAACAGTATCATAGTCAATGGCGTCTATTGTGATAAACTGAATAGATGTTTCCAAATGATCCCAAGATTCAGGTAATGAACATAGTAGCGTAACTTCCTTTTCCTCATATTCGTATTTTAATTCTATATTAGATAATTGACAAATCAGTGGATTGAAAACATTCAAATGATCAACAATTTTTATACCTTCTTTCATCTGTAAGTTGTGCAACTGCCCCTTCAAGAAGATTCAGTTTGTCAAGGACTTTGTCATATACAGACTCTCCAATATGTTCCATAAATCTATTGTTGTCTCCTCTCCAATGATGTTAAACAACACTTCGTTTTCTAGGCACAAACAAATGGTATTGAGGGCTCTTGCATCTAGATCTTCCCTATCCTCGTCTCTCATGCTTGTTGGTTTCTTTGTTTTGCCCACCAATGTATTTTGCAATCCTTGTTGCACAAGTTGATCCCACATCTTGAGCTTCCATAGCTCAAAGTTATTCTTGCCACTGTTTCTCTACCTCAAGCTTATAACACTGTACTTTCACGATTAACGCAAACCTTGAGAAACCACAACTTATATTTGAATCCCCAAGATATTTAATTAAATTTTTTTAAGATAAATAACAAATATTTAATATATATATCTTTAGATCTTTTACTAAACAAAAAAAATGATCCACAAATAATATTTTAATAGGGCATTCTCCACCCACTTTAATCATAAAGTCGATCCTCCATATGCATAATTAAAAAAGTAAACCACTCTTTTATTAGTCTGTACCAAGAGACTTACTACATCAAGGAGTTAAAACTCCTTAATCTTGTATTAGTTTCCCATTAACTTTATATTTTTGTGTTACATGTAATGTATAACATAGGAAATATATATATATATATATATATAATATAAAAATGTATTTTCCTCAAATTTAATTGGATGATATTTTTGATGTCTTATTGCAAGTTTCACGTTATTCTATGTATAGAATTGATTATATTATACAATTAAATTTTCTACCTAATTGTTTTTTTTGGTTTCAAAATACAATTAACCCAATATGCACATAGCTCCTAGAACATTTATTGCTTTTGTAAGTTGTTCAAATTGGCATGTCAAGTCCATGTCTTTTCTGTAAATTGCGGGGATTTGTTTCCTTAATAAATTGTGTTTGTTTTCTACATAAATTCTATATATTTAATGAATATCCTTTGATTCGCCCCTCTCAAAGGTTGTTTATTAACCCTTAAATAAACTTTGATTCACCCCTCTCAAAGGTTGTTTATTAACGCTATGGAAGGTACACCTGGACTTGCACATTAGAATTTGAGTTGATGACTTATGCTGTTGGTTAGCGTAAGCTTTCTCACAGATGGTTTGAATGTTGATCTTCAATTAAAATATGTTTTTTTCAACACATTTTAAAGTACCACCAAATGGCACTGTAAATACAATACATAATCATATATATCTGGCCATCAAATATGTTTTTTTCAACACATTTTAAAGTACCGCCAMATGGCACTGTAAATACAATACATAATCATATATATCTGGCCATCTAAGCTCTTCAAATGGCCAACAATCTAATCTTATGACGGTGTAATGTTGAGTATTAATATTGTATTAAGTAATCAATATAATTACTAACTACTACATATAATTACTAACAATTTCAACTACATATAATTACCAACAACTACAGTGAAGGATACTTATTTTGATTTATTAAACATTTATGTTAAAAATCAGTTCATTGTTCATAATAAAACTTAAAATTATTGAAGCATGTTTTACCATGTCAAGAGATCATTTACTACTCTAGGTCTAAATTTACCACACTCTATAAGCATTTTTTTCTATGTTAAAAAATCATTTTACAAAATCATTTGTAATGTAGTTGTTATTAGTTAGGTTAATTAATAATATTGAATTTTATTTTATAATTTTATTTAAATATACAATAGTATTCATAACATGCAAGCCTAATGGTTAAGAACATGTATTTCTTCTTAAGAGGTCACAGGTTCAAATCCAGAGGGGGGTAGGGTATGTATACCTTCGTAGACTTTACCAGTCAAATCGTTGGGCGGAGGGGGGTCCCTTGTCCCACAAATAAGGGGGTCTCATACACCAATTTGGTGTGTTGGCTTGACGGTGACCTTAAAAATAGATTATTATTATTATTATAAACAAATTTGAGTGGGTCTAAGGGTTAAGAACATGTGTTTCCTCTTAAGAGGTCACAAGTTCAAATCCAGAGGGGGGTAGGGTATGTATACCTTCGTAGACTTTACCAGTCCTTGTCGTACCTTTTACATGGACTGCACCTTTTACATGGACTGCATACGACACTTTGCAGAAAAATGACTGTCTCACTCTCTAACAGTTCACTAGGCTTTCTCTGATATCCAGCGATTAGATTTTCTTCTCTTTTGGTCTTAGATCCTTCAACTCTACTTTCTAATACTATTTTCAAAAATTTTACACACTCAAAACATTTCCATGATTAATACTCAAAACATTTCCATGACCACAAACTCTCT
Source organism: Picea glauca (assembly GCA_000966675.3). Taxonomy (NCBI): domain Eukaryota; kingdom Viridiplantae; phylum Streptophyta; class Pinopsida; order Pinales; family Pinaceae; genus Picea; species Picea glauca. Next base: position 299,269 of record JZKD02S1678083.1, on the reverse strand, counting down.
CATGAGACATTAAGGGTTAAACCAAATTTGATACCAATTCAAAGAAAAATAAAATAGAAGACATTATTCACATACAACAAAACACTATTTTATTTTATTATGTATTAAATTCTTTTACAAATAATAATAATAATAAAAGTTTTTGTATTTAACTAATTTCTAAATTAAATGGAGAGGTTAAGAAAATCTCTCAACACATATGTAACAATAACAATAATGGAACCATTATCTCCAACACCATATGAATAAAGTTGTAATTCCCAGCATTTACATACACCAATTTTTGTAATCCCTAGCATTGAGATACACCAATTCAAAGTTAGTTATTTACTTCATTTCCATATTTCTTAAACAAAAATGTTATCTTTGGATTGTAATTTAAAAATATATAATATCATTGTTCTAGTCTTACAACGAACGAAATGTGGTACACCAGGTTGACCGCCATATTCTGCAAGCTGATTTAACACAAAATGTAACAATTATTCCTAGGGATTTAACTCAATAATAAATACAATTGTGATTAAGTCAAATGGAATTAAACGATTGTGATTGGTTTTGGATAAGTTGATTGGGAGAAAGGGCATACTCATCTTTCCCATTTTTCTTTTTGCACCAAGTCTTGGAATTCCTTTGTTTTGGGTGTTCTGACACCGCCATTAATGGATTTAAGTGCTGGAGGAAATATGGAAATGCCAAGGGAGTTAGCATTGCTAAGTCTCAACTGAAATGGTATATATATGAGAAACGACGGAGGTGAGTATTAGCTGAGCCATGTATTTCCAGCTAATACTGTTTCATGAGAAAGATATAGTATAAAAGCCTTACTGGTGAGTGTTGCTTAACCATTTATTTCTAGCTGATAACCATTTATTTCTAGCTGATACTGTTTTATGAAAAAGATACAATATAAAAAGTTTTGTTTTGAATGGTTTAATAGGATGGGTGTTTCAATTTTTTTTGGAATTTATAAAGTTTTATATTTCTCTCATTTGGTATCCAAAGTAAACCTTAAAATTTTTCCAATATAAAATAAACTCTAAAATCTTCAAAATAGTCAACAACAAAACTCAAACCTGACATAACATAGTACTCTAACTCCACTTATTGCACAGTATTCATGAAAACTCCTAGCCTAACATAACATAATGAGTGTTACAATTGTTACACAATATTCATGATTTGATACAAACATTGTTAAGGAAAATACCTAATTACATCCTTAACTAGTTATTTAGTTAATTAGTTTACCATTATAGGAATTGGTAACTCTGTAATATCTTGTAACCATATTGTGTAACTATACCTGTTCATATTAATAAAATACATATCAATAGTGTAGCGTGTTGTATCAAATCTATCTCTGCTTAATTTTTTCATAGTATCAGAGCAAATCTGGGTCTCACTCCATCACTGGAGGGCCTAAGATCCAGTGTATGTGAAAGTTGAAGTTACCAAAGCAATACTCAATCAGTGTGAGATCAAAGATCAGTCAGTAGAGCCGAGTCGTCCAAGTGTATGGAAGCAGTAGAGCCGAGCCGTCCGTTGTCCAAGTGTTTGAAACCAAGGAATGTCACGTGCAAGAACAGAGGGAGGTTTTGTTGGATGCATGTGGAGAGCAGGTTTAAAGAACGAGCATCGAAAGTCTATGTGAAAGACTCACCCGGCGAGCATGCAATATAGGGAGTCCTCACGAATTCAATTGCGCTGAAGAAGCTCAGCCGTGAACCAGGATAAACATAAGTATTTATTATAATTTTACTATAAGTTTTAAAATGCTCCGTAAAGCCCACATGGATTTTCCACATTCTATAAGAAGAGAAACTGATTTGCATAGCACAAAGATAAGGTTTACCAGGCATGTGAGAAACCTCTGAGAAACAACCAGAAATTTATATTAATCGGTGAGGAAGCCAAGCAAGAAGTTTTTTATTTTAAATTTTATAAGATGCATAAAAATATGTGCTCTCGGTTATTTAAAAAAAAAAATTCTTTATTATTTCAAGATTCCTTATTATTTCAAAGGAGGTCGTGAGAATTTTTTGGGTTGCTCCTGGTGTGAAGTTATAAGATCAACAATTTGATATAAATCCACAATCTATAAAATTGCGTGGAATCATAAAGTTGACGAGTCTCTAAGGCCGGACCATAGACCGATGGAGAGTGTTACATGTAAATATGTAAATATGATGTTTGAAGTGGATTTGGATGAAATTTTCAAAATGATTGGGAATAGTTTGTTTAGTATGTTGAGTTGTTGCTTGTGTAAGTTGTTAAAGTTGATGAAAATAAATTTAATGCTTTGGTGATATGAGAAAATATTTGTTTCTTCAAAAAATGTATTGAATCTTTTTGAGTCTAGCTAACTTAATATAGGTATAGTTATTTTATTAGAATTCACTACTCTAACAAATGACAAAAGAATAAGGAAATTCAAGATGAAGGTAAATTCAAGAGAAAAAAAAATGTTAAGCGTAGTGATGAGATTTATTTTCACATTTATAAAGAAAGTTGCAAAGAGATAAGAAGTTATGTGAATCGAATAAGCATATTCCATCCACAACAAGAAAGCCGATAGATGAAGAAGAGTCATCATGGAGCAAACAAATAGTCTACAAGAAAGAAAATCGGAAGAGTCGTCATGGAGCAAATAGTCTAGAAATAAAATCAAGGCTTCCAAGGAGAAGAAGATGCAAGAATCGTTATTTCCTCCTCTATTGTTGAAGAGAAAGAATCGTTGACGCTGAGCCATTTTATGGACAACATTTCCGCATTATTGAGCAGTAAAAAATGGATGAAGAAAATCGCAAAGAAAAAAGATGGGCAGAAACATGCAACAAAATATAACTAAATTTTTGGTTTTTTCGTTCATCAACAAATACATAAGAAATGAATTGTTGTAATTTGAGGGGTGCATGTTCGATTGTACCCAACAACCTAGTAGTCACTTCAATAAGTTTTTTGGTATAAGTTTTTTGGTCCCATTTGTAAGAAGTTGTGAGTTTTGCTATAGGAAAATTTTGTTCCCCATGTTCAATAAGCCTGGATTGAATTAGGCATACATAGGTCAATATGTGATCATGTAGCATGTATCCTTGGTTTCAAGCAGCATGAAGCGTTGGCCATGATACAACACAACTATCCCTGGTTTCGAGCATCTTGAGGCACTGGCCAAAAGGAATGTGGTATTAAGTCCACTTTGGTAAAGGAATGTGGTATGAAGTCCACTTTGGTAGATACAAGGGTGTCTACTTGTATGCTAACTTGATGATTGTATCGGAGAATTTGAATCTCCGATTCACAAGGGAGATGTGAGATATTAATCTCAGAGTTAGGACCAAGTTTTGTTTAAGGGGGAGTGTGAAGTCTGTTGCATTGGAATGCATTGGTAGCTGGTGATAGTGATAGTTTTTCCCGGATGTAATTAAGGGGGAGTGTTAAGGAAAATACCTAATTACATCCTTAACTAGTTAGTTTACCATTACAGAAATTGGTAACTCTGTAATGTCTTGTAACCATATTGTGTAACTATACATGTTCATATTAATAGAATACACATCAATAGTATAGCGTGTTGCATCAATTCTATCTCTGCTTAATCTTTTCAAACATTACTCGTCAATTTCTCAATCTTGAATGAGTGTAGGAGTATTATAAAACAACCTGCTCTTGAAATGTCTACCAATCATGCAAATTGGCCATGAAGTCAAGCCCATACCATGAGACAAGCCTTTCATGGAATCATTAGGTGATGCGTGGGAAAAAAAACATATTGTTAAACTAATATATAATAATATAAACTAAGATGGATCTATTTTAATCCGAATCTTTCGAGCACCCATAGATCTGTACTTGGAATTTTATGTTAATCGTTCTGAATGGTTAATAAATCCGTGCTCATATAATCAAATTCCATTTTCATGATTTGTGACTGTTCAATGCTTGAGCTTGAAGGGGGGCACTGAAAATTGTAACTAATGATTCCATTCAATATTTGATGGTTGATTCGCAGTACCTCTGTATTGCTTTATTAAAAAAAATGCGCTGAAGAAAATGTGTTTGAATTGAACGAAAACCATTCTGTTTTGATGGATTAATCACGTGTGTTCAGGAAGCAAGTGAATTGAATGAAGCCTCCCGCTTGATGCTCGAAACAATACATCGTCACCTATCTGTTTGTGCGCACGTGCTTTTTTAGCGTTAAATTACTACGTCATATTATATCACCATCTTTTAATCACGTTTTAATCGTTGATTCCATGACGACGACAATGTATGCATCGACGAAGCAGGATTAGTGCAAGCTCTAACTATAATATATATTTTATATTATATTATATGATTTAAAATATATAATAATATCCTGGAATGTCCATCAACTACCAGCAACCGCCGCCGCCTCAGCCAGCTTACCAGCCGATTCCATCTACCAGCAACAGCCGCCGCCTCAGCCAGGCTGCCAGAAGAATTTGAAGATGACGGTGATTGAGACAGTTGAAGGGGCCAGAGTGGACACGAATCCAATGTCTTCGAATTTTTATGGCGATAATCCATGCATTACTGAATATCTCTCACGTTATTATGATTATTATTTTAAATTTATTATCTTCATAAAATATATTAAAATTTAAATCTATTAATTTCATAATTATGAATTATTATTTTTACTTTAAATTAGTATTTTCATAAAATATATCAATCTTGTTATTTTCATAATTAAAAATTTTTCATATATGTTTTTAATTACATCAATAACACAGTTTATTATTTTGTACAAGAATTCATTGTATTATAAACCTGTATAATCACATATAGCCACATTATTTATTTTTTATATTAGAATTCATCTTATAATAACATA
>JZKD02S1678083.1:283254-294398 GCA_000966675.3 Picea glauca | reverse complement strand
TTGTCCTACTGCAGCATGATGTCGCTATGCCTTCCTTCAATTTTTCAAGGTACTTGGTCTCTTGCCTCCCTTCGACCCCTTCGAAGGTTCAAATCCTTCTAAGCTTTTCCTGGACTTCGAGTCTTTCAGAAAAACTTATGCTCGCACTCCTTGCGGCAAACCTTCAAACACCTTCAAGTGTTGAACTCCCTTCGACTCTGTGCACACCTATAGAAGAAGTCTCTCAACAAGCCATTCAGGTTACAAAACCTGAAACTCTACTCGGCCTGTGCACACCTTGCACGGTTCCTATGCTTAACTTACACTTCTGTGAAAATGAGAACAATTGTTATCTCTCCTTAGTTTTCAGAGACAAACCTCTGAACCCTTTGTCAACGCACTCCTTGAAAGAAATATTGCTCAGATAGAGAAACAATTGAAACTCATTTCTTACTCTTCCTCTTAGATTTCAAACATTCAACAAGAAATCATTCATAAATAGCATAAAAGCAATTGCATGACAAAAAGAGTAAAACATTCATGAGTATAACATTCAAACATGCATACACAGAGAATATTTGAACACCATGACTCTGAATCCAAGACTTTTTGTATTAATCCAGAACTTCTGTACATGGAATTTGGCTACACAACTCTCTACTTTTTCTCTTCTATGCTCTATGCTCTCAATTGGCATAATCTCTTCTATTTTATAATACACAATGAGGGTGTCTATATTCCATTTCCCTCTTTCATTCTAAACTGTCTAATCTACACATTAAATTCTATCTACTTGCAATAACTATTATAAATTCCTTCTACCTACTATGGACGAGAGAGGATTGCTCAAGGTCCGTTTACATTTTTCAAGTGTACCTCCACTTGATGACTTCATTAATGTTTCAATACATTTTCAAAATTTTCGTTGGGTGCTTTTCCAACTGTCTTTTTATCTTTGCGTTGGCTCGCTTGAGATGCTCCTACATCATACTCCCTTGCTTGAAAATTTTCATGGGCTCCTATCCATGAGCTCACGCACGGTCTGTCCATGCCTCTGGATCTTTGCTTTGTTCTCCCAGCTGGCCCTTCCACTTGACCAAATATTCAAAGTATTTCTTTCGCCTGGTCTTCTTGCTGACTCTTTTGTCTAGTATGCACTCCATCTGCAACTTTTCCGCAACTGGCATCTGTTTTTTCCAGTGAACCTCTGGCTGTTCATTTCCTGTCCCTGCTTCCTCAACTTTATATGTGTACAAATCTGAGATATTGAATATCGGAGAAATTTCGATCCCATCGGGTAATTCAATCTCATAAGCATTCGCCCCAAATCTCTTCAAGACCTTACATGGTCCAATTTTCTTCATTTTTATTTTATTATATGTCCCACTCGAGAAACTTTCCTTTCTCAAATGTGCGAGGATCAAATCACCAACCTCAAATTGAAGCTTTCTTCTGTGTTGATCTTCTCTGCGCTTATATTTCTGGCTCGAGTTCTGTAAACGCTCCTTCACCTGGCTGTGAAGTTCCTTCATCGCTTCTATGAAATCTTTTGCACTAGCGCTTCTAGTTGCATTCTGTTCTGAATCTCTCATCTTAGAAATTCCTCTCGGCTGCATGCCATAGACAATCTGAAATGGACTCTTCCTCGTGCTTCTGTTAATTGAGTCGTTATAAGCAAATTCCGCTTGTGGTAATATGTTGTCCCACTGGCTGTGGTGTTCTGTCACCAGGCTTCTCAGCAAGTCTCCCAGACTTATGTTCACCACTTATGTCTGTCCATCCATCTGAGGATGATAAGCCAAACTAAACGACAAGTTAGTTCCCAGCTTCTTCCATAAGGTCCTCCAGAAGTGTCCTATGAACTTAGTGTCTCGATCATAAACTATGCTCCTTGGTAAGCCGTGAAGTCGAATGACTTCTTTGAAAAACAAATTCGCAATGTGAGTTGTGTCACTGGTTTTCTGACATGGAATGAAGTGTGCCATCTTGGAAAATCTATCCACCACCACAAAGATTGAGTCAAACCCTCTTTGTGTTCTTGGCAACCCCAATATGAAATCCATGCTGACTGCATCCCACAGTTTCTCAGGTATGGGCAATGGTTGATAAAACCCTGCATTCTGCCTATTCCCCTCCAAATGTTGACAAATTCTGCATCTGTCCATGAATCTCTTGACGTCTGCTCACATTCTTGGCCAAACATATGATTCATTCAACTTCACGAACGTCTTGTCGCAACCAAAGTGCCCGACCAATCCTCCATTGTGTTTCTCCTTCAACAAATTCTCCCTCATGGATCATTTTGGAATACAAAGCTGATTACCTTTAAATAGTAATCCTTCCTGGATCATGTATTCTTCCCATTAACTTCTATCTTTGAGAATTGGATTCTCAGCTGCTTCGTACGCCCCTTTAAAATATGGATCAACTTGATACATGTCCCTAAGATCATCAAAACCCAACATTTTGACCTTGAACTCCTGCAATAGCAAACACTTCCTGCTCAAAGCATCAACAACTTTGTTTGCAGTACCAGAAATATGTTTAATCACAAAAGTGAAATTTTGCATATAGTCAACCCATTTTACATGTCTTTGATTCAACTTTTCCTATTGAGTCACAAATTGCAAAGCATGATTATCACTGTATAAGACAAATTCCTTGGGAATTAAGTAATGTCTCCATTTCTCCAATGCCTGTATAATAGCATAGAACTCCTTATCATAAGTGGAGTATTTCACTTTCGCTTCATTTAGCTTCTCGCTGAAGTATGCTATTGGCCTATATTCTTGACTCAAGATTGCCCCTATTGCAAATCCACTTGCATCACATTTTACTTGGAATGTCTTTTTGAAATTCGACAACACCAAAATTGGTTGTTCCATAATTTTCTTCTTCAACAAATTGAAGCTTTTCTCAGCCTCTTCTGTCCAGTGAAAAGACTTATGTTTCTTCTTCACTATATCCATCATTGATGCACTAATTCCACTAAAATTTCTAATGAACTTCTGGTAGAAACTAGCCAATCTGTGAAAACTTCTCACCTCAAATATACTCTTTGGTGATGGCCAATTCTTGATCACCTCCACTTTATCTGGATCCATCCTCAACTTATTTGTAGAAATAATGAACCCCAAATAAATGAGCTTTGTCTTCATGAATGAGGACTTCTTCATGTTTATCAACAGCTCCTCCTGCTATAACCTTTTCATTACTGTAACCAAATGTTTCATATGTTCAACTTATGTTATGCTGAACATCAGTATATCATCAAGATATACGATAACAAATTTTTCGATGAACTCCCTTGGGACTTCGTTCATCAACCTCATGAAAGTACTTGGTGCGTTCGTTAATCCAAATGGAATAACAATCCATTCATACAACCCTTCATTGGTTTTGAATGTTGTCTTCCATTCATCACCTTCTCTCATGCGAATCGGGTGATAACCACTCTTCAAATCAATCTTCGAAAAAAAAATTGCTCCACTTAAGCAATCCATCAGATCCTCCATCCTTGGCAATGGAAATCTGTACCTGATGGTTATGTTGTTAATTGCCCCGGAGTTAGTACACATCCTCTAGCCTCCATCTTTCTTCGGACTGAGTACTGTCGGAACAACACACGGACTCAAGCTTTCCCTGATCAAACCTTTGTCCAAAAAATCATGGACTTGTCTTTTGACCTCTTCATTCTCCTACGGTGTCAATTTGTACGTGGATTTGTTTGGTAAACCATCTCCTAGTATTAGATCAATATGATGACTCACACTTCTGATCGGTGGCAACAAACGAGGTAGTCCGTCCACTACTATATCAACGAACTCTTCCAGTAGCTTCTGGATTTCTTCTGGTAAATCATCCACTCTTGTGCTGGTCAAAACAATTCTAGGCTTCCTGACCACAATGAATTGTGGATCCTCCTTCTTCTTGACCTCGATAAGAAGTTCCTTCCCACTCATGAGAAGTATAGTGTTGCTTACTTCAGGTTTCATCTCCTTATCCTTGATTGGAAGCAACATGTGAGTCCTCCCATTGTTCTCTAGGGTGTATGTGTTCATCCTCTCATCATGAATCACATTCCTGTCATATTTCCACGGTCTACCCAGCAATAGATGACAAACATCCATAGGAATAACATCACAAAGTATCTTATCGTTATATCCTCCTATCTTAAATAAAACTAAACACTGTTTAGTGACAGTTACCTGATGTCCTTTTTGTAGCCATGAAACTCTGTATGGGCTTGGATGATCAATCGTCTCCAGCTACATCTTTTCTACCATCTCTGTTGAAACGAGATTTCATGTGCTACCACTGTCCACAATGACCTTGAATACCCTGTCCTTGGTTTTGCAAGTAGTCTGGAAAAGTCTTTTTTTTTGGACTGAACTCTCCACCTCCTTCTCTGGTGTCAAAAGAGATTTTCACATCATCAACAATCTTTTGCCTTCAGCATCTTCTGCCTCAATATTTCACCTATGTGCTTCGACGATGTGATTCTCTCCACCTTCTTTCTTTTTTTCTGGACACTCATAAGACTTGTGCCCATTCTTTCCACATGTGAAGCATGTTATTACTCCACCTCTTCCTCTTCCTCTACCTCTGGTATGAGGAAAAATATTATTAGCAGCATAATATCCTCTCTATTCGGTATGTTTCCCTCTCTGTTTAGCATATTTCCCTCGCTGTGAGCTTCCACCTCTCTTAGTTCGAGTCTAAGGTTTCTTCTAGTCCTCCTTGGGTTTCTGATTTTTATCCTGGGCAACTGGTTTTCCTTTGGGCTGACTTCTGCCTCAGCCTCTTTGACCCTGCTTTCAGCTCAGCTTCTCTTCCGCCTTTAGAGCCATCTAATAATAATCTTCCACCATTCGGATGGTTATCATGATCATCTCGTCTTGAATTTCGTATCTCAGGCCATTCATGTACCTGGCAAATTTTTCATCATCACTTTCTCGATGACCTACCCTGATGTTCAACCTGTAGAATTATAAAGTATATTCTTTCACTGTCATTAGCTTCTGTCTCAAGTTTTGCATTCTTCAAAACATAGTAATTTGATAATCTCTGGGGATGAATTTCACCTTCATCTTTGCGATCATCGTGTCCCAACTCTTGATCTTCTACTTGCCTTGGCAGCGTCTGTCAGCTTGTAGCTCATCCCACCACAATGTTGCATGTCCCTTTAATCCCGTGATAGCATGTTTGAACTTCTTGTCCTCTTCAACATCTTCATAGTCAAAATATGTGTCCAGAGCTCTAATCCAGTCTAGAAGCTCCTTTGCATCCAGATTTCCCTCATAAACTGGAATGTCCATTTTCTCTCTTGCACCCATTCTTGCAATAGCCCTAATTAGGCATTCGTTTGCTACATCTTCGGCTGCAACTTCTTCCCCTTCATGTTCAACTTCATTGTCACTTTCGGAATCACTAATATCCCCAACACCAACTGTGTGCCTTTGTGCTATCTCCATGTCTTCAAGTCTGGTGCGTAAATCATGCATATCTCTTGCCATGGCTGGATCAGGCATCTGCATACCTCTTCTTCTCGGCATTTCCATATCCTCTAGTGGATTAGGTGTTTGTCTATCCCTTCTTCTTGGTAGCATGGTGAATTATCCTTTTCCCTATTACAGAAAGAAAAGAAACCTTTCTGCACTCTAATACCAAAGCTGACGCAGCCCTCCCAACCCGCAGGTCGGAAGTCCACGTACACAGGATCTTTCCTCTTCCACTGGCCCGAAGAGCTCTCAACAATTGGCTCTTCTATTTCCCTTTCGGGAAATATTCACCCACAAATAACTTCGAGAAATTTCCCCCTTTATACTTCGGGAGATCGGACTTCGCGATTTCGTGAATCCGGTGGTCAAGCACCTTGTTTCTTAGACCCCTCCGAAACTCGAATTTTTGAAACTCCGATTCGTTCACAAGCTTGAATTTTCAACAGCTCTTCATTTCATCGGGACTTCGGACTTCGCGATTTCGTGAATCCTGATGCGAAGATTTCGGGACTTCAACTCACGAAACTCCGAAATAGAAATCCACGGGTAAATCCAATGGCTCCTGTTGGCTTGAAATCTACGGTTCTACTTCTTCTGAGCTTTAACCCCTCAAAAACACTCGTCGTAACTCCCCTGCTTCTCCATGAGATCTGACAACTCATGGAACTTCGTGAATTCTCCACAGAGAATTCCAATCGTCCGTCTCTTCCCTTGAGAACTTCTGCACAACTAAACAAAGTATCGCTCTCTATGGAACTTGTCCTACTGTGACATGACATCGCTACGCCTTCCTTCAATTTTTCAAGGTACTTGGCCTCTTGCCTCCCTTTGACCCCTTCGAAGGTTCAAATCCTTCTGAGCTTTTCCTTGACTTCGAGTCTTTCATAAAAACTTATGCTCGCACTCCTTGCGGAAAACCTCCAAACACCTTCAAGTGTTGAACTTTCTTTGACTCTGCACACACCTACAGCAACAGTCTCTCAACAATTCGTTCAAGTTACAAAACCTGAATCTCTACTCAGCCTGTGCACACCTTGCACGGCTCCTGTGCTTAACTTACACTTCTGTGAAAATGAGAACAATTGTTATCTCTCCTAAGTTTTCAGAGACAAACCTCTGAACCCTTTGTCAACGCACTCCTTGCAGACAATTCAAATGCACTCCTTCCAGGAACTCTTTCTCAGATAGAGAAACAATTGAAACTCATTTCTTACTCTTCCTCTCAAATTTCGAACATTCAACAAGAAATCATTCATACATAACATAAAAGCAATTGCATGACAGAAAGAGTAAAACATTCATGAGAATAACATTCAAAAATGCATACACAGAGAATATTTGAACACCATGAATCTGAATCCAAGCCTTTTTGTATTAATCCAGAACTTTTGTACATGGAATTCGACTACACAACTCTCTGCTTCTTCTCTTCTATGCTCTATGCTCTCAATTGGCATAATCTCTTCTATTTTACAATACAAAATGAGGGTGTCTATATTCTATTTCCCTCTTTCATTCGAAACTGTCTAATCTATGCATTAAATTCTATCTACTTGCATTAACTATTATAAATGCCTTCTACCTACTATGGACGAGAGCGGTTCTCTCAAGGTCTGTTTACATTTTTCAAGTGTGCCTCCACTTGATGACTTCATTAATGTTTCAAGACATTTTCAAAATTTTCATTGGGCTCTTTTCCAGTTGTCTTTTTATCTCCATGCTGGCTCGCTTGAGATGCTCCTGCATCAGCCTCCACACTTGCATCTTTGACTTTGAAGACAATGCTCATGCATCATACTCCTCTGGTTAAAATTTTCATGGGATCATGTCCATGAGCTCCTGCACTGTTTTTCCATTCTTCAAAATATCAGGTTCTATGACCCAACTTGAATCTTCCACTGGATGATATTTACACTTCACTAAGTACTCAGGATATGTTTTCCTCTTGGTCTTCTTTCCATCTCTTTGTTCAATGATTTTCTCCATCTGAGGTTTTTCTGCTATGGGAAATTGTTCTTCCCCCTGAACTTATTTTTGATCACTCGATTCTCCTACCTCATCTCTCTTGTAAGGATACAGATCTGCAACATTGAATATCGACGATATCCCAACATTGTCTGGAAACTCAATTTCATAAGCATTGGCTGCGAATTTCCTGAGAATCTTGCATTGTCCTATATTATTCATCTTCAAATTGTTATGTGTTCCCCTTGGAAACCTCTCTTTTCTCAAATGATCTAAAACTTCATTTCCAACTTCGAATTGAACTTATCTCCTCTTCTGATCAACTTTGTTCCTATATTTTTGTTTGTTTTCCTGTAGCTTCTCTCTGACTCTATCATGGAGTTTCTGCATTTCTGTTGCAAAATCCTCTACTCCATCACTTCTGAACTCATCTTGATTCATATCTCTTAATTTTGTAATCCCTCTTAGTTGTATACCATACATAATTTCAAATGGAGTTCTTCATGTGCTCCTGTTCACTGAATTGTTGAATGCAAATTCTTCTTGTGCCAGAATCTGATCCCATTGACGACCTTGCTCAGTGACTAAACTTCTCAACAATTTTCCCAGACTCATGTTTACTAATTCAGTTTGTTCATCTGTCTGAGGATAATATGTTGAACTAAAGGACAATTTTGTCCCCGGCCTCTTCTATAGATTCCTCCAAAAGTGTCCTACAAATTTGGTATCCCTGTCTAAGACTATGCTCCTAGGCAATCCATGTAGCCTCACTACTTCTCTAAAAAACAAATTGGCTATATGTGTAGCATCATTTGTCTTATGGCATGGTATGAAATGTGTCATTTTTGGAAATTTGTTCACCTCAACAAATATGGAATCGCTCCCTTTATAAGTTCTAGGAAATTCCAATACGAAATCCATATTGATTGCATCCCACAACCTTTTTGGAATTGGTAATGGCTGATACAAACTAGTTTTTTACTGCCTTCCTTTTGCATATTGACAAATTCTGCATTTGTTCACAAAATTTTTCACCTCTACCCTCATTCTTGGCCAATAATATGAATTTCTTAGTTGTGAAAATGTCTTATCATGACCAAAATGTCCATCTAAACCTCCACTATGTTTCTCCTTCAACAAATTATCTCTCATTGAGCATTTCGGTATGCACAGTTGTCTTCCCTTGAACAGTAATCCATCCTGGGTCAAATATTTAGTCCATGGGCTTCTGCCTCCCAACAAAGGATTCTTACATGCTTCATAAGATTCCTTAAAATCTGGATCTTCTCGATACATCTCATTGAGGTGTTCAAACCGTAAGGTCTCCACTTGGAATTCCTGTACAATTAAACTCCTCCTGCTCAAATCATCTGCAACTTTGTTAGCAGTTCCAGTAATATGTTTAATAACAAAATTAAAATTCTACCCACTTTGCATGTCTCTGATTCAACTTTTCTTACCTAGTAATAAATTGCAAAGCTTGATTATCATTGTACAAGACAAATTCCTTGGGAATTAAATAGTGCCTCCACTTCTTCAAAGCTTGAATCATTGCATAAAATTCTTTTTCATATGTAGAATAATTCTTCTTGGTGTCATTCAGTTTCTCACTGAAATAAGAAACTGGCCTATTATCCTAACTCAAGACTACTCCAATAGCTAATCCACTTGCATCACATCTCACTTGAAATGTTTTTCCAAAATATGGTAAGCCCATAATTGGTTGTTCTGTGATCTTCTCCTTTAACACTTTGAAAAAAAATTTAGATTACTCTATCCAACTAATGTTTTTCCCTTTGTTCTCTCTAAACTCCTCTTAGTCAACCCGAGACTTGGTTGATGCACTCCTTGCGTATGAGATCCACACCTTGCATACAAGTTTGAAAATAGAAACAATTGAAACTTATCCAGTTTCATCAGGAACTCATATGATCAACTATTGAACAATTACACATGAATGAAATGAACTAAATCACATACACACATAATATAACATTCATTCAATCACACATTCAAATGAACACAGTCTAAATATTTGGACAATTATGTTTGTTCTATTCATCCATGAAATAAATTACATAATGTTACAGTTCTTCACTAGGTCTTTATTCTACTCTATCATGTCTTCTATTGATTTCTATCTCTATTATGTCTTCTCTCTTTTTTATTACAATACAATAACAAACTATCTAAGGATTGACTCCATGAGCTCTCTCGTCCTGTCTACAACCTATCCTATCAAACTCTTAGCGGTTACCTACTTTGTCCTATTACAATAACGATCAGTTATTTCCAAATAAGAGTCAACACTCTATATCTGCAACCCCTTACAGTCCTACATGATTTTACAAACACGACATATTAAAAAATGTTTTTTCAAAAATATCTTGACAACTCGATTTACTTATGAACTAAATGTTGATTTGAAACTCTATCATGCTGAGATGGCATATATTTTCCTCTGATGCAACCCTCCTAACCCACAGGTCGGAAGTCCACCTACGCAGGATATTTCCTCTTCCACTAGCCTGAAGAGCTCTCAACCATTGGCCCTTCTATTTCCCCTTTGGGAAATCTGCACCCCACAATAACCTCAAGTAATTTCCCCCTTTTGACCTCGGGAGATTGGACCTCTCGATTTCCCGAATCTTGGGGTCCATCACCTTGTTTCTTATACCCCCCCCCCCGAAACCCAAATTTCTGAAACTCCGAAGCGCTCTCAAGGTTGACTTTTCAACATCTCTTCATTCCATCGGGACTTCGGACTTCGCGATTTTGCAAATGCTGATGCGAAGATTTCGGGACTTCAACTCACGAAACTCCAAAATAGAAATCCATGGGTAAATCTAACAGCTCATGTTAGCTTTGTTATCCCCGATATCTAGGGATAACTAGGAGATCATGTCTCGAGGCCCACCTGGTCCTAGACATGGAGTACCAAGAGCAGGAGCGACTTGAGCATGGCCTTGGAGGGGCCATCTTTCTTCTTCTCAGCCAGAGTCATCCTGTCAGCAGTACCAGCTTCCATCACTACCGGCCTGGGTTTGCATCGGAGAGGACTCTTGCTCCATGAGGTAATTGGTCCGAGGTATCATGGTATGTGTCGTATTTTATCGTTATAACCTTCTTATATATGCATTAGGTTCCTTTCATTTCGGATGACTACTTGGATCTTACACTAATCCTCTTGACCATTGTTGGGGTGATTGATGGGGCAACTTAGCAAGCCGGTATTTATGGGTTCTGGTTAGCCACCAAAGGGGGTTTGCAGAGCCATCGTCCGCTCCCACCATCTTATCACTTTTCCATCTTATATCCCACTCATCCATCCCATTCCACTACTCTGGCCATTAGGATGACCTTCCAGGGTACATCTTGTCTTGTGGGAAGAAGGGGCTAAAGGCCCAGGGGGTAAAAGCAGCTGGTAAAAGGTAAAATCCATAGGAAAATGAAAACCTAGAGATGCTTCACCCAGGGGATCCCCGAGAAGGCAATAAAAATCCTCTCAATAAGAAACTAAGGGACCTTAAGAAAAATGGAATAAATAAATGCAAGACCTAACCAAGAGGATGGGAGGTCTCATTACGAGCCGACCCATTATGTTCATAGGTATTTAGCAGTATGACATTGCCACCATCTGGTCACCAAACTAGGGCAGTGACCTTTGGTTACATGGCCAAAGGAAAGGGGGTCTCATCA
>JZKD02S1678083.1:267938-281563 GCA_000966675.3 Picea glauca | reverse complement strand
GTTATTATTTGCTTAATCTTTGAAACCCTAGGGAGCCAACACACAAGTAGGTTGTGGCTTCATGTCCCCATGGTAAAAGCTTATAGCCATTTGATTAGAGAAGTTTTAGCCTAGCGATAGCTACACTATACTTCCTCTTTTCTTGAGTTAGCTTTGAACACAAATTGAAGAAAGAAGGCGTCCTAGGCCTAATTTGTTTTACACCTAGGGTTTGCTTCTAGGGTTTTGAAAAGCCTTGTCTTCTAAACAACACTTTTCAGCCATAGGTTTGTGTTTATAAGCTAGCCATTTTGCCAAAGGAGTCTTAAGGAAAGAAGAAGGAGCTTTAGGCCTAGCTTTAGCTACACCTAAATAATCCTTCTCTTCTTAGGGTTTTGATTTGGTGGCCTTGCCATAGCAACACCATCAAAACCTAACCCTCTTGTCCTTAAGTTTGAGTCTTCCAAGCCATTAGTTCCACTCCAATTGAGTCCATTTACCCAAGGCACTAGTCTAGAAGTATACTCTTGAGCTTGTTTGTGCTTAAACTCTCTTTCAAAACTCTTTTATTTTGAAACCCTAAACTAACCTAGTGTCTAGACTAGCCCTAGTTTGCTGATGACATTTTTCCCTAATTAAATCTTTGCTTGGATTAAAAGGTGCGGCCAAGTCATATATTCATAGCCATAGAGGTTTGATGCAAGTTTATTGGTTGATTTGTCAAAAATGTCCACCTCTTGACTAGCTAACCGTAACCTTTACAGCAGCAATAATATAGGTGACGTCAGATCTTTTGATATCTTGTTTGGCTTGCAATGTTGTGACATTTGTCACCTTATTTGATAGATTTTGAGCTATTGACCACATCTATAAACTTGTTTGATAAAACGTTTTTCTCTTTTTCTCTCAAAATAACCTATCACTAGGGCTGACATCACCCCATTTTCTGCAATTGTGACGCAGCAACATTATATATATTGAGCAGATTTATAGTGCATTGTGATATAATTGAGATTGATTGTATACATTGAAGGCCTTTATCTCTTTTGTATTTATTGAGGAAGTGATACAATCCATTTGTCTTTGTTTGGTAATCATTGACTTCGTCAATAATTACATTTGATCGTTGCTCATATATATAGGTTAAAGATAGTCATTGACAATTTGAAGTACTAACCACTGCAGCACATTCTATAGTTATTTGTATTGTCTCGCAAACAGGTGCCATTCAGTTGAAGATCTCCTTTAACTATCTCATTTTTGTCAGTAATCTGTGAAAGGGAATCTCTTACCTTGATCCATTAAACCTTTAGCCCTTCAGAAAACTAGATTACATAGGGACGTCTCCCTTGGACCAGCCATCCTAAATAGAAAGAGCTCCCCATCGAGGTGACAGTGGGTGGGGAAGCTCCTGTTACGCCAGTTTGAAGCCTTGACTCAAGCTAACCTAAACCCTTCCTACAAACTGTGCGATAACAGGCTTGAAATCTACGGTTCTACTTATTCTTATCTTGAACCCCTTGAAAACACTCACCGTAACTCCCCTGCTTCTCCGTGAGATCTAACGGCTCACGGGAATTTGCAAATTCTCCACAGAGAATTCCAACTGTTCGTCTCTTCCCTTGAGAAATTTTGCACAACTAAACAAAGTATCTATCTCCGTGGAACTTATCCTACTGCGGAACGACGTCGCTACGCCTTCCTTCAATTTTTCAACCTACTTGGCCTCTTGCCTCCCTTCAACCCCTTCAAAGGTTCAAATCCTTCTAATCTTTTCCTCGACTTCAAGTCTTTCAGAAAAACTTATGCTCGCACTCCTTGCGACAAACCTTCAAACACCTTCAAGTGTTGAAATCCCTTTGACTCTGTGCACACCTATAGCAGCAGTCTCTCAACAAGCCGTTAAAGTTACAAAACCTGAAACTCTACTCGGCCTGTGCACACCTTGCACGATTCCTATGCTTAACTTACACTTCTGTGAAAATGAGAACAATTGTTATCTCTCCTAAGTTTTTCAGAGACAAACCTCTGAACCCTTTGTCAACGCACTCCTTGCAGACAATTCAACTGCACTCCTTGCAAGAACTCTTGCTCAGATTTCAAACATTCAACAAGAAATCATTCATAAATAGCATAAAAGCAATTGCATGACAAAAAGAGTAAAAGATTCATGATTATAACATTCAAAAATGCATACATAGAGAATATTTGAACACCATGAGTCTGAATCCAAGCCTTTTTGTATTAATCCAGAACTTTTGTACATGGAATTCGGCTACACGACTCTCTGCTTGTTCTCTTCTATGCTCTATGCTCTCAATTGGCATAATCTCTTCTATTTTATAATACACAATGAGGGTGTCTATATTCTGTTTCCCTCTTTCATTCTAAACTATCTAATCTACGCATTAAATTCTATTTACTTGCATTAACTATTATAAATGCCTTCTACCTACTATGGATGAGAGTGGATTGCTCAAGGTCCGTTTACATTTTTCAAGTGTGTCTCCACTTGATGACTTCATTAATGTTTCAATACATTTTCAAAAATTTTGTTGGGCGATTTTCCAGCTGTCTTTTTATCTCTGCACTGGCTCGCTTGAGATGGTCCTGCATCATACTCCCTTGCTTGAAAATTTTCATGGGCTCCTGTCCATGAGCTCACACACGGTCTATCCATGCCTCTGGATCTCTGCTTTGTTCTCCCAGCTGGCATATTCAACTGGATGGCCCTTCCACTTGACCAAATATTCAAAGTATTGCTTTCACCTGGTCTTCTTGTTGACTCTTTTGTCCAGTATGCACTCCATCTGCAGCTTTTCTGCAACTGGCAATTGTTTTTTCCAGTGAACCTCTGGCTGTTCATTTCCTGTCCCTACTTCCTCAGCTTTATATGGGTACAAATCTGAGATATTGAATATCGGAGAAATTTCGATCCCATCGGGTAGTTCAATATCATAAGCATTCACCCCAAATCTCTTCAAGACCTTACATGGTCCAATTTTCTTCATTTTTAGTTTATTATATGTCCCTCTCGGGAACCTTTCCTTTCTCAAATGTGTGAGGATAAAATCACCAACTTCAAATTGAAGATGTCTTCTCTATTGATCTGCTCTGCACTTATATTCCTGGCTCGAGTTCTGTAAATGCTCCTTCACCTGACAGTGAAGTTCCTTCATCGCTTCTGTGAAATCTTCTGCACTAGCGCTTCTAGTTGCATTATGTTCTAAAAATATCAGCTCAGAAATTCCTCTCGGCTGCATGCCATAGACAATCTGAAATGGAATCTTCCCCGTGCTTCTGTTAACTGAATCGCTATAAGAAAATTCCGCTTGTGGTAATATGTTGTCCCACTGGCTATGGTGTTCTGTCACCGGGCTTCTCAGCAAGCGTCCCAGACTTCTGTTCACCACTTCTGTTTGTCCATCTGTTTGAGGATGATAAGACAAACTAAATGACAAGTTAGTTCCCACTTCTTCCATAATGTCCTCCAGAAGTGTCCTACAAACTTAGTGTCTCGATCTGAAACTATGCTCCTTGGTAATCCGTGAATTCGAATGACTTCTTTGAAAAACAGATTCGCAATGTGAGTTGCATCACTGGTTTTCTGACATGAAATGAAGTATTCCATCTTGGAAAATATATCCACCACCACAAAGATTGAGTCAAACCCTCTTTGTGTTCTTGGCAACCCCAATATGAAATCCATGCTGACTGCATCCCACAGTTTCTCAAGTATGGGCAATGGTTGATAAAACCCTGCATTCTGCCTCTTCCCCTTCGAATGTTGACAAATTCTGCATCTGTCCACGAATCTCTTGACGTCTGCTCGCATTCCTGGCCAAAAATATGACTCATTCAACTTCGTGAACGTCTTGTCATGACCAAAGTGCCCGACCAATCCTCCACTGTGTTTCTCCTTCAGGAAATTCTCCCTCATGGATCATTTTGGAATACAAAGCTAATTACCTTTAAACAATAATCCTTCCTGGATCATGTATTCTTCCCATTAGCTTCTATCTCTGAGAATTGGATTCTCATCTACTTCGTACACCCATTTAAAATCCGGATCAGCTTGATACATGTCCCTAAGATCATCTGATGCAGGCGAGACACGACCGTACCCCCGTTGCGCTCTCCTTCTCACAGGATCGCTCTTGTTCCTTATTTTCGAGCCGAATTAGCTCTTTAGATTCCCTCGAGAAACACTGTGTAATTACCCTATCCACAGGTCCTCTTAAATCCCCCATGGTTCCCTGCACGTCACCGTGACCTTTCCCGACTCTGTATCGGTTTTCGGGGTCTCGCGTTCCCCATTGTAGAAAGTTCTTTCCTTCTCCAATTCCCAATCTTCGATTCTCCGATGAGCTCCTGCTCACAAATGCATGCCCCTTCTACCTTGGCTCTTGGTCCATATGACCATTACCCCATGGCCTTGGTCTTACCACTCCATCGGGGTTTCTGCACTTTCGATGTCAAAGCGCGCACGTCCTTAGGACTCCCGATATGCCGATTCCCGATGCGCCTCAACCCTCCTGGCTAAGTCCCGGTCCACATGACCATCACCCGTAACCACTATCTTATGCCTATCAGTGTTTTGGGGTTTATGATGCCTATGTGCATACATCCACAGAACTCGCGATATGTCGAATCACAATCCCTCTTGGATCTTTGACACGCGTCCTGTCTGAGATCCAGGGTTGTGGTCTCTTCTTGCTGTTTCGGGGTTCAACCAACTTCAAACTCTCAGTGTCAAGACTCTCGATGTGTCAATGATGCCCCAGTCCTTTGACACCTATCTTCCACTCTCTCTTGCGCTCCCTCTCGCTAACCCATGGTTGTCGGGATATCGCTTCTCGCGATATCGCAATCTTTGACGTAATCCCTTGCACCTCTAACTCACGAGCCTCCAAGTTCACGATATGCCGATGCCACTTGTCCTCTTCTTGAGCACCTATGGCCCACTCTCTTATAGTGATCGGGAAATCGTGTATCGCGGTTTCCAGTTGCGCGAATTCCTTGTCCTCAAAAAACCCGATTCCCCGATCCCCGAAGTGCTTGACCTCCGTCCAGTTGACAACTGGCTTCCACTCGACGACACTGTCCTCTTCCTCTGTTGCATTGACAGCTGGCCCCCAATGATTAGGGTTTCACGTCTCATGAATCCAAGATACACAAATCACTCATCTACGGGATCTCCGATATCCTGATGCGCCAACCGCTGATGGCGCTGGATCTCCACCACGTGTCCTTTCTACCTTAGACGGTCCTGATTCTATCAGGATTTCATGGATGTTGATGTCCTAATCCTCGTGACCTTAGGAATCCTAATTTTTCGATGGTCGATATCCCGATGATGACTCCTCTCATCGGGATTTCTTCTCCTTCTCACAAGGACTTAACTCCCTCGCAGCTTCTACAGATATGATGGCTGTCAGGTATCTGCCCCATATCTAACGACCCAGATATGTTATCCTTGTGCGCTCCTCCTCCTGAGGCTATCCTTCGCGCAACTTTTCCCGAACTAACAGCTGTCGGGATTTCTAGGTGAGGCCCGACGGTTGTCGATCTCCTCCTGTTGTAGGCTCCTCCTGAGTTTCCTCTGAACGTAAACTCCTCAACGGTCTAGATCTTCCTTTCTATTGCTCCCTCCTGAGCTTCCTGCGTGTATAAGAATGTTGTTCTTACTGATCTTTTCTCCTCAAATACTTAAAGGATTCTGACATCTACGCTCCTGCAGAGTCTTCTCGTGCACAACGTACTATCTCTCTTAAGCTTCTCCGAACACTCAGACCCTGACTGGGTTTCATCCTTCTTCTCCCTCAGATGGAGAAGAAAACGGATACCTTCCTGGCTATCCTTCGGCTCAAGCAACCTCTGGCTGAGTCTTCTGGGTATTCAGTAACCCTGTGAGAATCCTTTAGTGGACTCTTCCCTTAAGCCCAGAACTCAAAGAGAGTTCTCTTCACTTTCGTGCCTGCTTGCACACTTTCTCTACACCCTCCTGGCGGAGTATCTTCTTCTCTTTCACAGAACACTCAACAGTTCTATCTCCTTCACCTATGCACTTCGCTCGATTCCCACCTGGCAGAGCTCTCAGAATCCTCAGTGATTCTGGTCTTTCTTCAAACTCTCAACAGAGTTCTTCTTTCTCTGTGCACCACTGTACACACGCTCAATTCCCACTTGGCAGAGCTCTACAGAATCCTCCAACGATTCTATCTGCAACTGTGTTCCCACCCACACAGCATTGCCTCCTGAGGTGTTCAGCAACCTCACAGGTCTTCTTCTTGAGTTGATGATTCCAATCCTGTGCCTCAGCACGTCTTTGTCTGACTCCTCAAAGTTCAGAAGTGAAACCTCTGTGCACTGGTGTTCAGAGTCTGCAACACTCTGTCATTCCCTCCTGACATGAAACCTCAAATACCTCTCGAACCTGAAATCACACAAACTCCTTGCAAATGCTTCAACAATTATACATTCATAACATATACAAAGAACACACATAGACATGCATATAACACAGAACTCATGCAGGAAAACCTATTGTTTGTATTAAAAATGGAAACAATGCCTGTATTTTACAAAGGTGTTCTCGAGATCTCCTCGGCTCTCCTCTTCTCTATCTCCTATCTAACTCTAAATGAGATATGAAAATATCTTTTACCTGAGGGCTCCATTGAGCGCTTCCCTCTAGGATTTTACCTACCCTATTCAATTACAATCAATGGCTGTCTAGTCCAGCACCTGGATCTAGATCTCAGCCGATCTACAATAAAGGTCGATCTACCTAACGCCTACTCAAAGGCACAGATTTTCTGGCTCAATAGCCTAAGACATTTAAATTACATTCAATTCAAATTCAAATGAGGTTGCGCCTCCCTTTTAGCATATGAATGCATGCATGTTGACGTGGATGGCTGGCTGGCCGGCTGGCATGGAGCAATGCTCCTGCATCATACTCCACAGCTGCAAAAATCATGAGCTCCTGCTCATGAGATTCCTCTGTAGCTATTGGAATCCTTCTGGGTCCCAAATAAGTCTTTGGAGCTTTCCATCTGCTCCATTCTATTGCTGCTGCTTCTTCTGTTGCACCACTGCTGCTGCTGCCTCTTCTCTGCCTAGCTACTCCTCACTGGCAGTTCTTGCTGACCCCAACATCATCATTCTGATATCCTCTATCTCTCGGTCCAGTTGCTCCAATGGATGGCTCTGCTCATGTAGTCTCCTCAGCTGCAAAAAAATTTGGTCATTAGACAGATCATCATGATCTCCCACGCCTTCCTCATCCAATTCCAACTTCACCTATTGGACGTGCATGCCCTGCACTTTTTTCCTCTCCTCCAGGGCTTCAAATTGATCCCACAAATAAGTAAAGCAAATGTTGTTTGCTTCTTCCTCTGTTTCTGCAACCTCCCATGTTGCATTCTTTTCATCTTCCTGGCTGAAAATATCGAGCCATTCCTCAGAATGCTCATCATCCTTTTCATCCGCTTTTGCTTGTGTTTGGGCAGTTTCACACACCTGCTTCGATTCTCCTTCTTCCTTGATAGTCATCGTCATTTCTAATTTCCTTTTTTCAGTCACTACTGATTGTTCTCTTGCTGTTGTATCATCTGCAACATAATTTTTTGCCTCCTCATGGGCAGATGGTAGGAATACTTGTATTCCCCCAATCATCAGAATATCATTCTGGTGTTCCTCCTCTTTCAGCTGCACCTGCTGATCCCTTTCCAATTCTGAATTTATGAGACCATCAGACAGTCTCATCAGCTCTGTCAGCTCCCCTGGCTGATTAAAATTTATCTGCTCACCCCTGCTCATCTGGCAATATGGGATGCTTCCGCTGCTTCCCTGGCAGACTATGAGATCAACCGATCCCATCTTCATCAGAAACCCTTACTGAATTGAACCCTTCTTTGAGTCCATGAGACTTTCAGACAGTCTCAAATGTTCATTTCTTCCCTACTGGCAATCTTCAATGCTCTCGCTTCCTTCCTGGCAGTAATTGAGATCCCGCAGTGACCTCTCATCATTGCCCACCTGGCAATGTGAAATTTCCTCACTGTCCTCCTGACAGTCCATGAGATCTTCAGTTGATCTCAACTCGTTGCCCTTTTGGTAATCTAGAATTTCTTCTGTTCTTCCCTCCTGCTAGTATTTGAGATCATCAGTCGATATCGATTTTTTCCCTTGCCCACTTGGCCATTTGGAAACCTTCCACTCCTCTCCTGACAGTCTATTAGATCCCTCAATGATCTTTGATCATCCTCCTCATTGAGAATGTCTCCAATCTCTGGTTCACAGATATAAACCATCCATTCTTCCTTGGTGGTCTTGAGGTTTTCAGCATACCTCAACCATTTTCTCAACATCCTACGCTGTCTTATGACCATCAACTGCCTGACTAACCATTTCCCCTTTTGCATCTTCATGGGCCACTCGTGCACCCATCTCTGCTTTTTATCCTGCCGCATCTTAAATTCGAGCTCCTCCATCTCTTGCTTTATGTCAGCAAGCTCTTTGTCCATTTCTGCTACGCTCATCAGCTTTGAGCTCTTCCTTTCAACAGATTTATGGCCTTTAGTAGCCATGCTGTTGTTTCTATCTATCTCTCTAACAGATCTGCTACTGTCACTCCTGAAATCCTGAGTGCTCAGTTTCATCATCCTACAATCTCCATCTGACCGTCTATGGACTATTGCCTACCTACAAACAAGTCCTCAGAGTCCTCAGTAACTCCATATTCTTCCAGCTTCCTCTGTCTGCAATATACAAACAAATTTCCCACTCTGATACCACTTTATGCAGGCGAGATGCGACCGTACCCCCGTCGCACTCTCCTGCTCACAGGATCTCTCTTGTTCCTTCTTTTCGAGACGAATTAGCTCTTTAGATTCCCTCGGGAATCACTGTGAAATTACCCTATCCACAGGTCCTCTTAAATCCCCCATGATTCCCTGCACTTCCCCGTGACCTTTCCCGACTCTGTATCGGTTTTCGGGGTCTCGCGTTCCCCGTTGTCGAAAGTTATTGCCTTCTCCAATTCCCGATCTCTGATTCTCCGATGAGCTCCTGCTCACAAATGCGCACCCCTTCTACCTTGGATCTTGGTCCATATGACCATTACCCCATGGCCTTGGTCTTACCACTCCATCGGGGTTTCGGCACTTTCGATGTCAAAGTACACACGTCCTTAGGACTCCCGATATGCCGATTCCCGATGCGCCTCAGCCCTCCTAGCTAGTCTCGGTCCACATGACCATCACCTGTAACCACTAGCTTACACCTATTGGGGTTTTAGGGTTTATGATGCCTACGTGCATACATCCACAGAACTCACGATATGTCAAATCCCGATCCCTCTTGGATCTTTGACACGCGTCCTGTCTGAGATCCACGACTGTGGTCTCTTCTTTCCGTTTTGGGGTTCAACCAACCTCGAAATCTCAGTGTCGAAACTCACGATGTGTCAACGACGCCCCAGTCCTTTGACACCTATCTTCCACTCTCTCTTGCGGTCCCACTCGCTAACCCGTGGTTGTCGGGATATCGCTTCTCGCGATATCACAATCTTTGACGCAATCCCTTGTAGCTCTAACTCACGGGCCTCCGAGTTCACGATATGCCAATGCCACTTGTCCTCTTCTCGAGTGCCTATGGCCCACTCTCCTATAGTGATTGGTAAATCGCGTATCGCGGTTTCCAGTTGCGTGAATTCCTTGTCCTCGAAAAACCCGATTCCCCGATCCCCGATGTTCTTGACCTCCGTCCAGTTGACAATTGGCTTCCACTCGACGGCACTGTCCTCTTCCTCTGCTGCGTTGACAGCTGGCCCCCACTGATCGAGGTTTCGCGTCTCGTGAATCCAAGATACACAAATCACTCGTCTACGGGATCTCCGATATCCCAATGCGCCAACCGTCGATGGCGCTGGATCTCCACCACGTGTCCTTTCTACCTTGGACGGTCCCGATTCTGTCGGGATTTTATGGCTGTTCATGTCCTAATCCTTGTGACCTCAGGAATCCCAATTTTTCGATGGCTGATATCCTGATGATGACTCCTCTCGTCGGGATTTCTTCTCCTGCTCACGAGGACTTAACTCCCTCGCAGCTTCTACAGATCCGATGGCTATTGAGTATCTTCCCCGGATCTAACGACCCAGATCTGTTCTCCTTGTGCGCTCCTCCTCCTGAGGCTATCCTTCGTGCAACTTTTCCTGATTTAACGGCTGTCGGGATTTCTAGGTGAGGCCCGACGGCTGTTGGTCTCCTCTTGTTGTAGGCTCCTCCTAAGTTTCCTCTGAACGTAAACTCCTCAACGATCCAGATATTCCTTTCTGTTGCTCCCTCCTAAGCTTCTTGCGTGTATAAGAACGTTGTTCTTCCTGAGATTTTCTCCTCAAATCCTTAAAGGATTCTGACGTCTGCGCTCCTGTAGAGTCTTCTCATGCACAACGTACTATATCTCCTGAGATTCTTCGAACACTCAGACCCCGACTGGGTTTCGTCCTTCTTCTCCCTCAGATGGAGAATAAAATGGATACCTTCCTGGCTATCCTTCGGCTCAAGCAACCTCTGGCTGAGTCTTCTAGGTATTCAGTAACCCTGTGAGAATCCTTCAGTGGACTCTTCCCTTAAGCCCAAAACTCAAAGAGAGTTCTCTTCACTTCCGTGCCTGCTTGCACACTTTCTCGACGCCCTCCTGGCGGAGTATCTTCTTCTCTTTCACAGAACACTCAACAGTTCTGTCTCCTTCACCTATGCACTTCGCTCGATGCCCACCTAGCAGAGCTCTCAGAATCCTCAGTGATTCTGGTCTTTCTTCAAACTCTCAAAAGATTTATTCTTTCTCTGTGCACCACTGTACACACGCTCAATTCCCACTTGGCAGAGCTCTACAGAATCCTCCAACGATTCTGTCTGCAACTGTGTTCTCACCCACACAGCCTTGCCTCTTGAGGTGTTCAACAACCTCACAGGTCTTCTTCTTGAGTTGATGATTCCAGTCCTCTACCTCAACACGTCTTTGTCTGAATCCTCAGAGTTCAGAAGTGCAACCTCTGTGCACTGGCGTTCAGAGTCTGCAACACTCTGTCATGCCCTCCTGACATGAAACCTCAAATACCTCTCGAACCTAAAATCACACAAACTCCTTGCAAATGCTTCAACAATTATACATTCACAACATATACAAAGAACACACACAGACATGCATATAACACAGAACTCATGCAGGAAAACCTTATGTTTGTATTAAAAATGGCAACAATGCTTGTATTTTACAAAGGTGTTCTCGAGCTCTCCTTGGATCTCCTCTTCTCTATCTCCTATATAACTCTAAATGAGATATGGAAATATCTTTTACCTTAGGGCTCCATTGAGCGCTTCCCTCCAGGATTTTACCAACCCTATTCAATTACAATCAATGGTTGTCTAGTCTAGCGCCTGGATCTATATTTCAGTCGATCTACAATAAAGGCCGATCTACCTAACGCCTGCTCAAAGGCACGGCTTTTCTGGCTCAACAACCTAAGACATTTAAATTACATTCAATTCAAATTCAAATGAGGCTGCGCCTCACTTTTAGCATATGAATGCATGTGTGCTGACGTGGCTGGCTGGCATGGAGTGATGCTCCTGCATCATCATCAAAACCCAACGTTTTGACCCTGAACTCCTGCAGTAGCAAACACTTCCTGCTCAAAGCATCAACAACTTTGTTTGCAGTACCAGAAATATGTTTAATCACAAAAGTGAAATTTTGCATATAGTCAACCCATTTTACATGTCTTTGATTCAACTTTTCCTATTGAGTCACAAATTGCAAAGCATGATTATCACTGTATAAGACAAATTCCTTGGGAATTAAGTAATGTCTCCATTTCTCCAATGCCTGTATAATAGCATAGAACTCCTTATCATAAGTGGAGTATTTCACTTTCGCTTCATTTAGCTTCTCGTTGAAGTATGCTATCGGCCTGTCTTCTTGACTCAAGACTGCCCCTTTTGCAAATCCACTTGCGTCACATTTTACTTGGAATGTCTTTTTGAAATTCGGCAACACCAAAATTGGTTGTTCCGTAATTTTCTTCTTCAACAAATTGAAGTTTTTCTCAGCCTCTTCTGTCCAGTGAAAAGACTTATGTTTCTTCTTCACTATATCCATCATTGATGCACTAATTCCACTGAAATTTCTGATGAACTTCTGGTAGAAACTAGAAAATCCGTGAAAACTTCTCACCTCAAATATACTCTTTGGTGATGGACAATTCTTGATCACCTCCACTTTATCTGGATCCATCCTCAACTTATCTGCAGAAATAACGAACCCCAAATAAATGATCTCTGTCTTCACGAATGAGGACTTCTTGATGTTTATCAACAACTTCTCCTACTATAACCTTTCCATTACTGTAACCAAATGTTTCAGATGTTCAGCTTATGTTTTGTTGAAAATCAGTATATCATCAAGATATACGATAACAAATTTTCCAATGAACTCCCTTGGGACTTTGTTCATCAACCTCATGAAAGTACTTGGTGCGTTCGTTAAGCCAAAGGACATAACAAGAAATTCATACAACCCTTCATTGGTTTTGAATGTTGTCTTCCATTCATCACCTTCTCTCATGCAAATCGGGTGATAACCACTCTTCAAATCAATCTTCGAAAAAAAAATTCGTCCACTTAAGCAATCCATCAGATCCTCCATCCTTGGCAATGGAAATCTGTACCTGATGGTTATCTTGTTAATTTCCCTGGAGTTAGTACACATCCTCTAGCCTCCATCTTTCTTTGTATTGAGTACTGTCGGAACAACACACGGACTCAAGCTTTCCCTGACCAAAGATTTGTCCAACAAATCCTGGACTTGTCTTTTGACCTCTTGATTCTCCTACGGTGTCAATTTGTATGTGGATTTGTTTGGTAAACTGGATCCTAGTATTAGATCAATATGATGACTCACTCTTCTGATTGGTGGCAACAAACGAGGTAGTTCGTCCACTACTATATCAACGAACTCTTCCAGTAGCTTTTGGATTTCTTCTGGTAAATCATCCACTCTTGTGCTAGTCAAAACAATTCTAGGCTTCCTGACCACAATGAATTGTGGATCCTCCTTCTTCTTGACCTCGATAAGAAGTTCCTTCCCACTCATGAGAAGTATATTGTTGCTTACTTCATGTTTCACCTCCTTATCATTGATTGGAAACAACATGTGAGTCCTCCCATTGTTCTCTAGGGTGTATGTGTTCATCCTCTCATCATGAATCACATTCCTGTCATATTGCCACGGTCCATCCAGCAATAGATGACAAACATCCATAGGAATAACATCACAAAGTATCTTATCGTTATATCCTCCTATCTTAAATTCAACTAAACACTGTTTAGTGACAGTTACCTCATGTCCTTTTTGTAGCCATGAAACTCTATATGGGCTTGGATGATCAATCGTCTCCAGCTACATCTTGATCGACAACACAGGTATTCCAACAGAGGACGAACACCTTCAATAACCACTGACATAACCAGATCAAAGATCAACACACTGATGTTTTCACATGGTAAAACCCCTACGGGGAAACATCCACGACCCCAGCCAACGCGGCCACTTGGAGCAGTTTATTAATGCAAAGA
>JZKD02S1678083.1:247881-262653 GCA_000966675.3 Picea glauca | reverse complement strand
CCTAACTACAAATGCATACTAATGCATACTAAAGAAACACACTTTTACCTAACGACATATTAGACCAAGTAGATCTTAACTAACTCCTAAGTGTCTAAATATCCTAACACATCTTTTCTACCATCTCCATTGAAACGAGATTGCCTGTTCTACCACTGTCCACAATGACCTTGAATACCCTGTCCTTGGTTTTGCAAGTAGTCTAGAAAAGTTTGTTTCTTTGGAATGAACTCTCCACCTCCTTCTCTGGTGTCAAAAGAGCTTTTTGCATCATCAACGATCTTCCTCCTTCAGCATCTTCTGCCTCAATATTTCACCTCTGCGCTTCGGCGATGTGATTCTCTCCACCTTCTTTCTTTTTTTCTGGACAATCATAAGACTTCTGCCCATTCTTTCCACATGTGAAGCATGTTATTACTCCACTTTTTCCTCTTCCTCTACCTCTAGTACGAGGAAAAATATTATTAGCAACATAATCTCCTCTCTGTTCGGTATGTTTCCCTCTATGTTAAGCATATTTACCTCGCTGTGAGCTTCCACTTCTCTTAGTTCGAGTCTAAGGTTTCTTCTAGTCCTCCTTGGGTTTCTGATTTTTATCCTGGCAACTGGTTTGCCTTTGGGTTGACTTCTGCCTCGGCCTCTTTGACCCTGCTTTCGGCTCAGCTTCTCTTCCGCCTTTAGAGCCATCTAATAAGCATCTTCCACCGTTCGGATGGTTATCATGATCATCTCGTCTTGAATTTCGTATCTCAGGCCATTCATGTACCTGCCAACTTTTTCATCATCACTTTCTCGATGACCTGCCCTGATGTTCAACCTGTAGAATTCTTCAGTATATTCTTTCACTGTCATCAGCTTCTGTCTCAAGTTTTGCATTATTCGAAACAGAGTAATTTGTTAATCTTTGGGGATGAATTTCACCTTCATATTTGCGATCATCGTGTCCCAACTCTTGATCTTTTGTTTGCCTTGGCAGCGTCTGTCATCTTGTAGCTCATCCCACCACAATGTTGCATGTCCCTTTAATCCCGTGACAGCATGTTTGACCTTCTTGTCCTATTTGACATCTTCATAGTCAAAATATGTGTCCAGAGCTCTAATCCAGTCTAGAAGCTCCTTTGCATCTAGATTTCCCTCATAAACTGGAATGTCCATTTTCTCTCTTGCACCCATTCTTGCAATAGTCCTAATTAGGCGTTCGTTTGCTACATCTTCAGCTACAACTTCTTCCCCTTCATGTTCAGCTTCATTGTCACTTTCGGAATCACTAAGATCCCCAACACCGACTGTGTGCCTCTGTGTTATCTCCATGTATTCAAGTCTAGTGCGTAAATCACGCATCTCTCTTGCCATGGTTGGATCAGGCATATGCCTACCTCTTCTTCTCGGTATTTCCCTATCCTTTGGTGGATCGGGTGTTCATCTGTCACTTCTTCTCAGTGGCATGGTGAATTCTCCTTTTCCCTTCTACAGAAAGCAAAGAAACCTTTCTGCACTCTAATACCAAAGCTGACGTAGCCCTCCCAACCCGCAGGTCGGAAGTCCACGTACACAGGATCTTTACTCTTCCACTGGCCCTAAGATCTCTCAACAATTGGCTCTTCTATTTCCCTTTCGGGAAATCTGCACCCACAAATAACTTTGAGAAATTTCCCCCATTATACTTTGGGAGATCGGACTTTGTGATTTCGCGAATCCGGTGGTCAAGCACCTTGTTTCTTAGACCCCCCCGAAACTCAATTTTTTGAAACTCTGATTCGCTCGCAAGGTTGGCTTTTCAACATCTCTTCATTCCATCAGGACTTCAGACTTCACGATTTTGCGAATCCTGATGCGAAGATTTCGGGACTTCAACTCACGAAACTCCGAAATAGAAATCCACAGGTAAATCCAATGGCTCATGTTGGCTTGAAATCTACGGTTCTACTTCTTCTGAGCTTGAACCCCTTGAAAACACTCATCGTAACTTTCCTGGTTCTCTGTGAGATCTGACGACTCATGGTACTTCGTGAAATCTCCACAGAGAATTCCAACCATCCGTCTCTTCCCTTGAGAACTTCTGCACAACTAAACAAAGTATCTCTCTCTATGGAACTTGTCCTACTGTGGCACGACATTGATACGCCTTCCTTAAATTTTTCAAGGTACTTGGCCTCTTGCCTCCCTTCGACCCCTTCGAAGGTTCAAATCCTTATGAGCTTTTCCTCGACTTCGAGTCTTTCAGAAAAACTCCTGCTCGCACTCCTTGCGGAAAACCTCCAAACACCTTCAAGTGTTGAACTCCCTTCGACTCTATGCACACCTACAACAACAGTCTCTCAACAAGCCGTTCAGGTTACAAAACGTGAAACTCTACTCAGTTTGTGCACACCTTGCATGGCTCCTATGCTTAACTTACACTTCTGTGAAAATGAGAACAATTGTTATCTCTCCTGAGTTTTCAGAGACAAACCTCTGAACCCTTTGTCAACGCACTCCTTGTAGGCAATTCAACTGCACTCCTTCCAGGAACTCTTTCTCAGATAGAGAAACAATTGAAACTCATTTCTTACTCTTCCTCTCAAATTTCAAACATTCAACAAGAAATCATTCATACATAGCATAAAAGCAATTGCATGACAGAAAGAGTAAAACATTCATGAGCATAACATTCAAAAATGCACACACAGAGAATATTTGAACACCATGAATCTGAATCCAAGCCTTTTTGTATTAATCCAGAACTTTTGTACATGGAATTCGACTACACAACTCTCTGATTCTTCTCTTCTATGCTCTATGCTCTCAATTGGCATAATCTCTTCTATTTTACAATACACAATGAGGGTGTCTATATTCTATTTCCCTCTTTCATTCTAAACTGTCTAATCTACGCATTAAATTCTATCTACTTGCATTAACTATTATAAATGCCTTCTACCTACTGTGGACGAGAGTGGATCGCTCAAGGTCTGTTTACATTTTTCAAGTCTGCCTCCACTTGATGGCTTCATTAATGTTTCAAGACATTTTCAAAATTTTCGTTGGGCACTTTTCCGGCTGTCTTTTTATCTCCACGTTGGCTCACTTGAGATGCTCCTGCATCAGCCTCCACACTTGCATCTTTGACTTTGAAGATAATGCTCATGCATCATACTCCTCTGGTTAAAATTTTCATGGGATCATGTCCATGAGCTCCTGCACTGCTTTTCCATTCTTCAAAATATCAGGTTCTATGACCCAACTTGAATCTTCCACTGGATGATATTTCCACTTCACTAAGTACTCAGGATATGTTTTCCTCTTGGTCTTGTTTTCATCTCTTTGTTCAATGATTTTCTCCATCTGAGGTTTTTATACTATGGGAAATTGTTCTTCCCCCTGAAATTATTTTTGATCACTCGATTCTCCTACCTCATCTCTCTTATAAGGATATAGATCTGCAACATTGAATATCGACGATATCCCAACATTGTCTGGCAACTCAATTTCATAAGCATTGGCTACGAATTTCCTGAGAATATTGCATTGTCCTATATTCTTCATCTTCAACATGTTATGTGTTCCCCTTGGAAACCTCTCTTTTATCAAATGATCTAAAACTTCATCTCCAACTTCGAATTGAATTTCTCTCCTCTTCTAATCAACTTTGTTCCTATATTTTTGGTTGTTTTCCTGTAGCTTCTCTCTGACTCTGTCATGGATTTTCTGCATTTCTGTTGCAAAATCCTCTGCTCCATCACTTCTGAACTCATCTTGATTCATATCTCTTAACTTTGTAATCCCTCTTGGTTGTATACCATACATAATTTCAAATGGAGTTCTTCATGTGCTCCTGTTCACTGAATTGTTGAATGCAAATTCTTCTTATGCCAGAATCTGATCCCATTTATGACCTTGCTCAGTGACTAAACTTCTCAACAATTTTCCCAGACTCATGTTTACTAATTCAGTCTGTTCATCTGTCTAAGGATAATACGTTGAACTAAAGGACAATTTTGTCCCAAGCCTCTTCTATAGATTCATCCAAAAGTGTCCTACAAATTTGGTATCCCTGTCTAAGACTATGCTCCTAGGCAATCCATGTAGCCTCACTACTTCTCTGAAAAACAAATTAGCTATATGTGTAGCATCATTTGTCTTATGGCATGGTATGAAATGTGCCATTTTTGGAAATTTGTTCACCACAACAAATATGGAATCACTCCCTTTCTAAGTTCTAGGAAATCCTAGTACAAAATCCATATTGATTGCATCCCACGACCTTTCTGGAATTGTTAATGGTTGATACAAACTAGTTTTATGCTGCCTTCCTTTTGCATACTGACAAATTCTGCATATGTTCATAACCTTTTTCACCTCTGCCCTCATGCTCGACCAATAATACGAATTGCTTAGTTGTGCAAATGTCTTATCATGACCAAAATGTCCATCTAAACCTCCACTATGGTTGTCCTTCAACAAATTATCTCTCATTGAGCATTTCAGTATGCACAGTTGGCTTCCCTTGAACAGTAATCCATCCTGGGTCAAATATTCAGTCCATGGGCTTCTGTCTCCCAACAAAGGATTCTTACATGCTTCATAAGCTTCCTTAAAATCTGGATCTTCTCGATACATCTCATTGAGGTGTTCAAACTGTAAGGTCTCCACTTGGAATTCCTGTACAATTAAACTCCTCCTGCTTAAATCATCTGCAACTTTGTTAGCAGTTCCAGTAATATGTTTAATAACAAAAGTAAAATTCTGCATAAATTCTACCCACTTTTCATGTCTCTGGTTCAATTTTTCTTGCCTAGTAATAAATTGCAAAGCTTGATTATCATTGTACAAGACAAATTCCTTGGGAATTAAATAGTGCCTCCACTTCTTCAAAGCTTGAATCATTGCATAAAATTATTTTTCATATGTAGAATACTTCTTCTTGGTGTCATTCAGTTTCTCACTGAAATAAGCAACTGGCCTATTATCCTAACTCAAGACTACTACAATAGCTAATCCACTTGCATCACATCTCACTTGAAATGTTTTTCCAAAATATGGTTAGACTAGAATTGGTTGTTCTGTGATCTTCTCCTTTAACACTTTGAAACTTTTTTCAGATTACTCTATCCAACTAAAGTACTTGTGTTTCTTCTTCACAGTGTCTAGCATGGGTGCACATATACCACTGAAATGCCTGATAAAATTTCTATAAAAACTTGATAACCCATGAAAACTTCTTACCTCAAATATGTTTCTTAGCGATGGCCATTCTGTGATTTCTCTCACCTTTTCTAGATCCATCTTCAATTCATTGGATGAGATCACAAAACCCAAGTATATGAGTTATTTTTTCATAACAGATCTTTTCTTCAGATTTATTAGCAATTTTTCTTGTTACAACTTTTCCATCGTTGATGTCATATGTCTTAAGTGTTCTCCCTGTGTCTTACTGAAGATTAGTATGTCGTCCAGATATACTATGACAAATTTTCCTATGAATTCCTTCAATAATTCATTATTTGATATCATAAATGTGCTTGGTGCATTTGTCAACCCAAATGGCATGACTAGCCATTCAAACAAACCTTGATTTGTCTTGAATGTTGTTTTCCATTCATCTCCCTCTCTCATCCTTATTTGATGATATCCACTCTTCAGGTCTACCTTGGAAAAGTAGTTTGCTCCACTCAAACAATCCATCAAATCATCCATCCTTGGTAAAGGAAATCTATACCTAATAGTGATCTTGTTGATGGCTCTGGAATCTATACACATTCTCCATCCTCCATCCTTCTTTGGACTTAACACAGTTGGTACTGTGATGGTCTTAGTTTTTCCCTAACTAACCATTTATCCAACAACTCTTGGACTTGATCTTTGACTTCCTCATTCTCTCTAGGTGTCAACATATAAGCTGCTTTGTTTGGTAAACTAGCTCCTAGAATAAGGTCAATATGATGGCTTCTAATCCTAATGGGTGGCAATGAGTGTGGTAACTCATCCACTACTATGTCAGTAATTTTTTCTAATAGTTCCTGGATTTCTTCAGGAAAATCTTCTACATAAGTATTTGTAAGGATAAATATAGGATTCCTCACTACAAAAAACTGCATTTCTTCTCCTTCTTGACTTCATTCAAGAGTTCCTTCCCACTCATGAGAAGTATACTTGAACTGACTTCCCTCTTTTTCTCTTTGTATTCTATTGGCAACAACATATGTGTCCTACCATTATTTTCTAGGGTATAACTATTCTTTCTTCCATCATGAATAACTTTGCTATCAAACTGCCATGGTCTCCCCAATAAAATATGATAGATATCCATAATAATTACATCGCATAATATTTCATCCCTATAACCTCCTATTTTAAATTCAACTTGGCATTGTTGACTTACCATCACTTGATTTCCTTTTTTCAACCATGATACCTTGTATGGGTTTGGATGTGCAGTTGTCTTTAGCTCCAGTTCTCCACCATCTCTATGGATACTAGATTGTTAGTGCTCCCACTATCTATGATCACCTTGAAAACTCTGTCTTTTATCTTGCAAGTAGTTCTGAACGGACTTGTTCGTTGAACTGGTTCTTCTACATCCTCTTTTGGTTTAAGAACAATGTTCCTCATCATGAGGTTCTTTCCTCCTTCTGTTGATTCTTCTTCCATGGGCTTCTATGCTTCAAAAATGTGTGCTTCGCCTCCTCCTTATTTCTTTCTCTCAGGACATTCCCAAGATTTATGCCCTGGTTTTCCACAAGCATAAAATCTAACTTCACCTCCTATGGCTCTTCCTCTTCCTCTGGAAAAATATCTTCTTCCTCCATGTTTTCCTTATTTAGAACTTCCACCTTTTTCAGGGTGACTATGTTTTTTTCTAGCTTCATGCTTTGGTTTCTGGAACTTCTCTCTGCTAGTTCCCTTACCTCTTCTTGAATTTCCTCCTCTATTTCATTGGATTTGTTTCCTGACCAATTTCTCTTCAGCTTTCAAGGTTGCTTGATAAGCACCCTCGACTTTACTAACAAACATCATGCTGATATCCTCTTGTATTTCATATCTCAGTCCATTGATATACCTGGTTGTTTTTTCATATTCATTCTCTTTCTGTCCAACCCTGATGTTCAGTCGGTAAAATTCTTCAGTGTACTCCTTCACTGATAATATTTTTTGTCTCAGGTTTTTTAATCTTTTGAACAGATTGATTTGATAGTCCTTCGGGATAAATTTGTCTTTTAGCTTGGCTACTATCCTATCCCAGCTTTTAATTTTATGCTTACCATTTCTCCTGCGTTCAGCTTGCATTTCATCCCACCATAGAGTTGCAGGACCTTTCAGTATTGTCACTGCATGCTTCACCATCTTGTCTTCTTCGACATCTTCGTAATCGAAGTACTTGTCCATAGAACATATCCAATCCAACAATTATTCAACTTCTAAATTGCCTTCATACATTGGTACCTCTATCTTTTCTCTGGCTCCTATTCTTGAAACAACTTTCAATAAGTGATCTTGTGCAACATCCTCTGCTACATTTTATTTGACCTCTATCTCTTTGCTTTCAGCTTCACTGATATCTCCAGCGTCTGGTGCTCTCCTTTGTGTTGTTTCCATGGCATCTAGTCTCATTCTGAGTTGCCTCATTTCTTCTTCCATTTCTACATTCTCTCTATGCCTCATGGGTGGCATGATTTCCACTGCGTCACCTCTTGATGCATATAAACAGAAATAAGATTTTGATACCCCAACAGATACCAATTTATCTCCTTTCTCCTTCATCTATTGTCTGCAAACAAACTCAATATCATCTTTGATACCACCTGATGTAGCCCCCCTACTTAGCAGGGTATGCCAACCTCTTGGTCACTATATCTTCTTACTCCTTGAGTTGAAGCAACTCTTCCATTCCCTACTGAAATCTTCACTACATATCCATAGGTCCTTTTATGAAAACTACACCTGCGCGAATAAACACTAGGCATAAGCTTCCTCCACGCGACCACAGGTTGTGACCGCACGCCTATCCAAACGAAGCTTCGTGACTTCACATGTCGTGAAGTTGCAAACTAGTCCATCTCCTTCTCCTCCCAAAGTCTGATCTCCTAACTCCCGATATCAGATCAATGATGCACAGCCTCCCGCGATCCAACGGTCCAAATCTCCCCTCCACGTATTGGGACTTCGCGTGTCGCAAAGTTGGAATGTTTCTTGCCTCTCTTCTCCCAATTCCCAATTTCTCGATCAGTGAATCCTTCTAGGCGCTAGCTCCTCTCCTCTATCCCTTTTGATTATGGCGATGGGCTATGACCTGGGGCTCGACTATCGAGTGCTTCGGGACTTCGAGTTTCGCGAAGTCAAAAGATTGCTCACCTCTGATCTTTTGACTTTTACGGTTTGTGAGTCAGCGGAAAGTTGATCTCTCGCCACATGTCCTTCCCAACACCAACAACTAGGATTGACCCCACTCTCTCCCTTTCAAATATCCCGAAGTCTGAGTCCTCGAACTCCCGGATCTGCTGCCACCAGTCAACTCTGATGATGGATGGTTCTGATGACTTTGGAACTTGTCTTGTGCACTTTTCCTGGGATCCAACGGCTTATGTCCCAGGCGCTCAGATATGACGGCTGAGATTTGATATCCTCCCACGCGTTCTCCTTCTATCTGGACATGGATTCCAATGGTCTAGATCTTCTCTCGTGAATCGAAAATTCACGTTTCGTGATTCTGGAAAAAAATCTATCTGTTCTCCAAACTTTCAATGGCTCTTTGCAAAATAACTTGGCGTCATACCTTCTGAGCTTGATTTCCATGAGCTGACTTCAACCCTTTCTCCTGTGAGTTCTTCTAAGCATCTATCCTTCCTGAGCTTATGCCTTCCTCCCGACTTGGAAGATTTCTCAGAGTTCAAAGGTCTTGGCCTTTGCTTCTCCTACAAGTCTGTCTCTTGGATATCGTTGGCACTTCTGAAAAAATGTTACCCCTTCTAAGATTGATCCTTCAAGGATTTTGATTTCCCATGCACTCGCATTCTTGGGATTTCGTTAAACTCAGATCGAAGAATCTCCTGAAAATAAATTATTCTCACCCTCCTAGCATTCCTCTGTTATGGTTCTTCAACGCTTAGTCACTCCTCGACACTGTGCACTCCCTAGACCTGGTATAAGTTCCCTTTTTTCTCTGTTTACTCCTCTGAGTCAACCCGAGACTTAGTCAACACACTCCTTGCGTATGAGATGCACACCTTGCATACGAGTTTCAGAAGAGAAACAATTGAAACTTATCTAGTTTCTTCACAAAATCATATGATCAACTCTTGAACAATCACACATGAATGAAATGAACTAAATCACATACACATAGAATATAACATTCATTCAATCACACATTCAAATGAACACAGTCTAAAGATTTGTACAATTTTGTATGTTCTATTCATCCATGAAATAAATTACATAATGTTGCAGTTCTTCATTGCGTCTTTCTTCTACTCTATTATGTCTTCTACTGATTTCTATCTCTATTATGTCTTCTCTTTTTTTTATTACATTACAACAACAAACTATCTAAGGACTGGCTCCACGAGCTCTCTCCTCCTGTCTGCAACCTATCCTATCAAACTCTTAGTGGTTACCTACTTTGTCCTATTACAATAACTATCAATTATTTCCAAATAAGAGTCAACACTCTATATTTGCAACCCCTTATAGTCCTACACGATTTTACAAACACGACATATTAAAAAAAATTGTTTCAAAAATATCTCAACAACTCGATTTACTTCTGAATTAAATATTGATTTGAAACTATGTCATGCTGAGATGTCGTATCTTTGCCTCCACGCTTGCATCTTTGAATTTGAAGGCGATGCTCTTGCATCAAGAGGAAGAAATGGAGGAGGGGGGCACCATGTCTAGGTATGTTACATTTTTCTTAATTTTAGTCCAATTTAGTCATTCCAATTGAGTATTTTTCTCCCAATAATCTAAATTTAAAAAAAAAATGTAATTTTGTATTTTAAATAAAAAGGGAACCTAATTTACATCCCATGGATTTTAAATTGCAGCATATATAATACAATGTAACCCCAAGAAAATTTAAATTACTCAAAATAACACCAAGAAGATCAAAACCCCAACCCATCACCACCACACAATGTAAACACTGAAATTGATGAGGGTTTGGTTATATTACGAACCCTTGAGGAACAAATAAGGGAGACTAGAGAGCCTAAGAGAGTCTCCTTGGCCACTTCTTTGGACATCATTGTGTAGTCCATTGAAAGTGACCAGGGGAAATTTACCTCTATTTCTGATTATAGGGCATGACTATATGAGTACTATAGCACTGGTTTGGACAAAAACCAATTCAAAGAAATGGGCATTTCAAAACAACAAATATTGTCTATTTTTAGGGATCCTAGAAATGGACAAGAAATATCATTGACTAGGAAACGCATCTCCATTGACTGGTGCATCCATCCCCAAATTAGTCAAAAATTGATGGATAGGTGGTACATGGTTTTTGATAAACCTGCCTACAATAACAGGGAGATGCCCTTATATTTTATGAGAAAATTATGGGTTGAGTTTATTATGGGTAAGCATGTCAACTATTTTAACATTGGTGACTTCCATGGGATGGGTTGAGGGTCTGCACAGGAATGAGAGAATTCTAGGCATGACCCCGAGTTAGGTCCCCATCACCCCAAGAGAAGGCCCAACCCCCCTACCCAACATCCTCCTGTTGCATAGAAATTGCAACAAGTATAGCTAGCCATCTCCTCATTGACTCATATCTTAGTGCAACACAATAGCTTTGTTGCACTATCTCGGTAGGAGGTGCTTTCCAGTGACATTGACAGAGGAGTTGGAGCATTAGAATGCACAAGAGAGTACAGTGAGGAGAGGGCACATGGACATAGCAACCATCCATGTGAACCTCACAAATGCTCGAGTTGTGGGAAGACATGCTATGGGCCTATCGATCCCAGTGGACAACATAGCTTCATGGAGGATGTTAGTATCTTAACCCTCTCTATGTTCTTCATCGTTATATATTTATTTTGTATTTTTTGTATTTATATAGATATTTGATTGTATGTTGTTTTGTAGTTGTTGTGTCCCAGAAGCAGGCCCTCACTATTAAATTTGAACATTTTTGTGACGAAGTAGAGACAAAGTTTCATTGGCATAGGGTCGTTTTTGTGACCAAGATATTTTTTTTTCGTCGTAATCCATTTGTCGGTTTAGCGGCCACACATGGATCTTCGTCGGTCTAGCGACCGAGAAAAGAAGCCTATTCACAATAGGGAAAAGTTCGGATACCGATGAATATTAGTCATTCGAATGAATAATATTAGTCGCAAGAGTGACCAAGACAACCCTGGAAAACTTAGTCAATAAACCACTTTGAGTCGGTAGAACGACGAATATTAGTCGCTAGAGCGACCAAACTTGAAGGTAAAAAGGTCAAATGAAGGAGGATTAGTTAGTCGCTAGAGCGACCAAGTGAACTGGTTTATGAACAAATGGATATACAAGCGACTAACATGTTAGTCACTAGAGTGGCCAATGTTGGTGTTTGTGACCAAATGGCAATGAAAGTGACAAACATGTTAGTCGCTAGAGTGACCAATGTTGGGGTTTTTAAAAAACAAAAAATTATGCCATTCACACAGGTTCACATAGGAATAGAGCAAAGCAGCGAGTGTGTGAGGAGAGGATGATTGTATGCCTAAGAAGGCTGTTGTAGTTATCCCTTGAATAAGAAGAAGACTAATAATCATTGACCGTGGATTTTTCCCGTTTTGGGTTTCCACATAAATCACTGTGTCAAGTGTATGAATGATGTGCTTGGTTTAATGTGTGTTTCATCTTGCTTATTTTATGCTCTCTTATATGCTATGTTTTGCTTCCATTGCCCAACAAAGGAAATGGTGTTTCTGGTGGGATTATGGCGATGGTGCGGAATGCAGTGAATCAAACAGTAGCAACTTGGGGTATGTTTCTCAACAACACATAAAATATCCCACGGATTTCTCAGTTACACACAAAATTGTTTGGCTCTTGCACACAAATTTCAATCGGAAGTTCAATCATATTCAGAAACTCCAGCTGTATTTGTTCTCCTCGAATGGCATTGGTTTCTTTCACTTCGGTTTTGGCAGGAAGAAGTTAAAAACATCAAATAATATTTCAAATTGGTGTTGTCATCTCAAACAGTGTATTTTGCAGCCTTTAAGATCTTGAATTTTGAACAGTACCATCAAATTTAGTACCTGGGTGTTTTATCATCGTGTTAAAAGATGAAGAAAATGTGGACAATTGTTGCACATTAAAAGTGTTTTCCAGTAAGAAACTTGTTGTTGCAATAGGACATTGCAAGGGAAGGACAATTTTTTATGGTTTCACAAATATTATGTCACACACTCAAATCCAATTTGTCAAGAGGCATGGTTGGTTCATTACAAGGATTCATTGAGGAGAAACGTCATCCAAGAGTTCCAAATCATAGTTGAACAACAATTATCAAAATGTCAAACAACGCCCAAGTGCTAGTCTAAAGCAGTGAAGCAAATAATGCCAAGGGAGTCAGCTCATACAATTTCAATTTTAAAACAAGTAAAATTAGCAACCCACCAAGGGAATTCACAAATTATCGGGCAATTGCAATTTTTAAATCAATTAAATGATTGTGATTAAATTGAGAACACCAAATTTGTTCTTGAAGTCATTTTCAAGCGTAGATGTTGATGAGATTACCAATTTTGTTTTGGGAGCTGACATTGACTGAAAAGGTAGATTGTATGGAATAGCCTTCTATTAAGAAAATGCTTATTGTGACAAGGATTCAATGTTTTATAAATATGGCTATGGAGTGACTAATATTGATGGTATGAACCCTCTATTAGTTCATCAGCTAACAGACCGACCTGTGCCACCAATTTTGAAGGAAACGACTACAATTAGAAATGAAGACAGTTACTTTTGGGCGAAAAACATAAATAATGGCTTTAATGCTTTCATCAATCTAATAAATTCTTAATCATATGTATTTATTATTTATTAATTGAATTAATTGTTGATAACTCCATAAACAATGTGTGAATAATGGTAACTAATAATGAGCAGTTATGGATGCAGAAGATTCACCAATCCTCCACCATAGTAACAAATCTAAAACATATTTTCCACGAATGAGAAATGAGTGTGAATCATCGACCTATAATATCACTATGGATATCGACAATGTTGGCCAAATGCAGTAGCAAGGACAGTGTTAAGAAATAGGCAATAGATTTCACAAAGTGTGGGTTATTGTAGAAGTGAAAATCAACTGTGGAGTTCACAAAAAATCATGGGAGGAACATTGAACATGCAAGAGCCTATAGATATGGATTTAATACAAAGTAATCCTAACATGTAGCATATATTACTATAAATTTTTCTCAACAATTGCACAACAATATGGATTTAAACAATATGGATGGCATTATTTGACATACTCATTGGATACATCAATGCAATTACTATAGAGTTTGCTCAACAGTTGCACAAAATGCCATCGTAATTCGAGGTTTTTAGGTTGGCACAACATTTTAAGATCTTGGAACATTAGAGACATTGGACGATCATTGGAATTCCATATTACTTAATGAAGTTTCTCCAAAGGATAGATATAGAAGTCAAATCAAGAACATAAGCAGTTGTAGCACACCATGGGTTGATTAATCTATTTGTTTTCGATGAATTATGAAGAATAAAACCATATGTCACATGGGACATGTTCATTATCCATCCTGAAGAAAATGTAGCATCAAAACCATGTATTGAAGACTCATCACATGATTTAGAACATGTGCCAACACTAGTAGTTGAAGAATCCATGGATGCTATAGAGCCTATATCAAATATTGCATAAGAAGTAGTAGAGTGTGAAGGAGTAGGAGGATATCTCCTCAATAGATTAGGAACTAGAATCATATATTTCTAGGGCTGCAAAGGAAAATACCTTATCCCAAGCTAAGGAGCCATTTGATATTCTAGATTCCCCATAGCAAGAAGATCCTGCCACCCTGTTACGGGTTCCAATTGTTAAAGGAAAAGAAGAAATCAACAACTTTGTTGACAAAAAGACACTTGTGATACATGAAGAGAGTAGCTACGTTATTGAGAATATTCTGAAGAGGATAAGAAGATATGGTTCGAATAGGTTGCAAAAGAGGATTCTAACACACATTGTGGCCACAAATTTAGTTAAAGTTTTGATGAGACAGTTGTTGATTGCTCAAGATGAAGTAGCAATGGAAGATAAGAAGAATCGAAAGGTGAGAACTTTGTTTTTGTCATTGAGCATAACCAAGTAATCACTTAGCTGGAAGAGAAATTATCTTTAACCTCAATAGATTTTAATGAAAATTTAGAAGTCCTCGGTAATGAAAATACCAAGATAAAAATTGACCTGGTAAAACAAATGCAAAAACTACAAAAAAGGATTAGGAAATTGCAATATTAACATATGTATGTGAGAATATTATTGAACAAGCTTACAAAATGTTGGCACATAGACCACTTGCTAGGATCTATGCTTTATACTTAAAAGATCAATGGTACAAATTCAACATTGAATGATACATATCTGGGTAAAATCATGAAGCTGGGTAACACTTTCGTGACAATCGGGTCTCCAAAATTTATAGCGGCAATTTTTCGGCCGAACAAATATTACTTTCGGCCGAAATATTATTCGGCCGAAAATTTTCACGTCAAATTTAACGGTGCCGTCAAAATTCGTGTACAATGTTTTTTGAA
>JZKD02S1678083.1:221531-236183 GCA_000966675.3 Picea glauca | reverse complement strand
TGTAATGTCTTATAGTTTAACTACAAGTTGCACTAATTAGAAGTTTTCATTTCTTTTCTAACTACATGGACACATTCACTTTGTTCGCTAGGGAGGGGGACACATCCATCCAACTTAATCAACTTAATATTTTTTTTTTACAAGTGTTGTAAGGTGCCAGATTAGAACAATACAGTGTATTAACCCCAAGGGGTTAATACATGAGTCAAATTCTGCGCTCCAACACCCCCATTTCAAAAGTTGTTTTTGACAAAAAATAAACCCCAATGTTTGGACTAAAAATGCAAACCCTCTGAATTGGGTATAGAGAGGTTGTTATTGAAATAATGTTATTTACTTATTGATAGGGTCTTAATGGACTATTAAGCATGGGTTTAAACCCCAAATTAGGTTTAGGGTTTAAACCCCAAAATGACGGTAAGAAATTAGTTCCAAACACTATTCATGGTGTATGGATATTGTATCATTCAAAAGGATGACCTAGAGGAGACATTTGCAAGAATGGAAGTGTGTGTATTTGACATCTTCATAGTGTGGAAATTGTAATG
Source organism: Picea glauca (assembly GCA_000966675.3). NCBI lineage: Eukaryota > Viridiplantae > Streptophyta > Pinopsida > Pinales > Pinaceae > Picea > Picea glauca. The sequence goes on along the minus strand of JZKD02S1678083.1, from coordinate 235,635 downwards.
TTAATAGAGGAAATTTTAATGTCAATAGAGAAAATTTTAGGAAATTTTAATGTCAATGTACAATTTCATGCACTTAAAAGACACCAAAAACAATAAGTTTTGGTATCTTGGAAGAGGAAACAAACTTACCATGGTTTTTTCCTCCTCCTCTCCCTCCTTCTCCCCTGCTACCGGCCTCCACTCTGTCATGCATGCCTCCTTCTCCCCTCCTACCCTACTGTCCTTCTCTGTGTGTTGTACGTGCCTTCTCTGCTACTGGCCTCCCCTGCGTGTCATGCATGCCTCCTTCTCCTCCTCCTCTCCCTCCCTCTCCTTCTTATCCACTCTGTGTGTAGACCATGTGCAACTATTCAGGGGCCAACTCAAAAACAATGGGTGCGATTTTCATTTTGTTTTTTTTTTAAATGTTGTTTTAGTTTATATATATATATAATTATCATTGAAAAAGGATTTGCATAATTTGATTAACATAAAGAATAGGTAAATCTTCAGTTATTCTCAATAAAGACTGTTTTAACCAGAACACAAAAAATTCACGGCACTAGGGTTTGGAGGAGCTACAACGACAGGAGTGTCCAAGCAAGGCCACCATGAGTGCGCCTGGGGGCAGGGAGTCGGCTCCCCCCCCTCCATTCTCTGTTGATGATGCTTTCATGAAGCTCATCAACAATTTATTGTAAGAAAATTTCTCCCCTGAAGTCCCAAAATTCATCAAGAAATTAGATGCTATCCCGGAAATAACATTGTCAAAGGAACAACCCATCAATATCGCCCTGGCATTAGCAGAAAGAGGGTTAGTAGGCCAGTTTATAGGGCTATGGCCATCGACAAAAAATATGGATGATTGGATCCATAGGAACTGGAGGCCCCAACTTCAACACAGCGTAACCTACTATCCAGTGGCAAGGGGCTTCTTCATTTTTGAACTCATATCGAAAAAAGGAACTGGAGGCCCCAACTTCAACACAACGTAGCCTGATATCCAATGGCAAGACGAATTCTTTGTTTTTGAATCTAGGGGTCCATCATACCCACCAACTGAAAGTTTTCATGTATCTGTACAAAAAAAAGAAACAACTTCAAAATTGGTATTGTGTTTGGATCGCCCCTCATCATCAGGCTTCTACTCTCTACATATCTCTCTAAGGTTATTTTCCTTAAAATGTGTAATGGCATATTTGTCATGATGCCCTACTTCATTTTCCATTGTACTCCATCTCTTATTTTCCCTCTCTATGTCTATCTCTCCTATATATTTCCATGATGGAGTGGAGTGTAGGAGAAGGGGGAACTTTAACCTTAGGCCAATCCAATTTATCTCTTCAACTCAAAGATCACAATATCACAGATCATAGTATTTTCAACTCAATCAAAGATCACAATATTTTCAACTCTTGTTTTAGTCTCATGTTTCTTCCTCTCTTATAACACTCTTAAGGTTAAATTTTGATTCTTCGATTGCTTGATCATATCCATATGCTGCAATTTTAAAATATGATATTCTTCTCATAGATTGGAAATTACTTTCTCACACTATGTTAATGGGATAACTACTTCTCTATTGTATTCAACTATAGTTCTTCACTTCATCATTTATACCTTCACTTCCTTGAGTATATATAGTAAGTCATATGTACTTGTCCCAACAATTCCCATACTAGTAAGATCTTAGGTATCTTCCATGCTTAGTGTAGGGCTAGGTGAATGAGTTCTTTGGATTATTTATTTTTATATTTCTTACCACTATTGTGATTTTCTGATCCAGAGGATGGGGGTTTATATATGGGATGATCCCCCTACATCCAATAATGTGGTAGAAATATCTTCAACTATATACTTAATTTCTATACATTGAGTCCCATGTTCTCCCTGCTCTATTCTCTTCACTATTGTTCTCTTATTTTTAGTGCTAGTGCCAACCTTGTCCACACTCATTTTTCTTTCTTATCTCTAATGTAGGGTGTGTGTCCACATCTCTAATATTTTATAGGGTTGTAAACTATTCATCACTAAGTAATAGGATATATCATGAAACAGTGTGTGGGTGTCTTTATAATTGATCAAAAATGAGTAGTTTTACAATCCCATGATGGGATCATTAGGCTAATGGTTTCCCTCGTATTTTGTATCATCTCTTTGAGGCAATAGAGAAAAATGTGGAACACTTATATGTTTTATTTACATATCAAATGTGAGCAATACCTTGATTTATATAATAATATGATGGACCCCTAGATTACCATTTTTTCCCCATCCTATTGCCATGTATTATTAATGTTTTTTCCTCAAAGACCTAAGACTATCCTAAGAAATATTATTTTAATTCTATAAATTGTGAACATAAGATAATAAGATAATATGATAATAAGATCCCATAGGGAAATAACTAAAAAATAGATAAGAAGGAAGCATACAATTTTGAACTGAAAGTCATGGTGGGGCTAATGGGCACCAAATGGAAAAAAGAGGTGTTAACTAGACCAACCCATGACAGGTAGACACTAAACAAATGTTGTAAGCAAGGACTTCAGCTCGCCTAATGAGCATCCATTCAATGGGAACAAATCGAATACTCCACTAAATTAGGGTTTATGTTTTACATGATGAATTGATGATGGAAGAAAGTGGGTGTGTGAGTCAAATTTGAGTCCAGAAACCATCCCATGTCATTAAGGCATGTGAATAGTCTATCCATGTCAAGTTTCAATGCATTCAGAAACAATTTGAAAAAATTTCAACGTTGGCCCCATTCACACGAGGTCATTGTTTCCCGTGTCTAGTCCTAGTACAATTTCCTTGTAAAATTTGTATAAGATATTTGGAGAATGATAATTTTGAAAGTGCTAGGCCTATTCCTACACACCATGGCTAGATCACCTCTCATTGACATTCCATGTATTTTGAACTGAAAGTCATGGTTGGGCTAATGGGGCTCTTGGGAACAAAAGAAAGGGTCGACATGGGCACCAAATGGAAAAAAGAGGTGTTAACTAGACCAAAACATGACAGGTAGGCACTAAATTACTATTGTAAGAAAGGACTTCATCTTTCCTAATGAGCATCCATTCACTGGGAACAAAACGAATACTCCACTAAATCAGGGTTTATGTTTTACATGATGAATTGATGATGGAATAAATTGGGTGTGCGAGTCAAATTTGAGTCCAGAAACCCTCCCATGTTGTTAAGGCATGCAAATATTCTATCCATGTCAAATTTCAATGCATTCATAAATAGTTTGAAAAAATGTCAACGTTGGCCCCATTCACATGAGGTCACTATTGCCCGTGTCTAGTCTTAGTAAAATTTCCTTGTAAAATTTGTATAAGATATTTGGAGAATGATAATTTTGAATGTGATAGGCCTATTCCTACACACCACGGCCATATCACCTCTCATTGATAGTCTGTGAATTGATCCCTTTTAGTTTTGGGTTGTTAGTTTTTCCAATTGCACGCACCTTTAGCAGGTGCCATGAGAAAACCTCGTTTTCATGAGCTTCTCTTGGTTTCGAGAATATTTAATTCTCTAATAAACAAGGGAAACCACGTGAAGGTGCAAGCTCTAATTATGCCCCCTCCCCCCTCACATCACTCTCAATTTCTCCATACCCAATTTGAAATAATAAAGAACATGTAAAATACTATATTATACAAAATAAAAACATATAAAGATCATCATATAAAACACACATATCTATATATCATTCATCTTCTTCTTCATCAAAATCAACATCGTCAATATCATCTTCATCATGAACATTATCATTTCCCCAATACCCAATCTATCTAGATTCAACAACTATAATTAAAAACGACACACAGATTACATGAAAGAAAAAAAAAACATAAGAGATCTATAGTACAAATCACTCACCACATGTAGGAATATCATTGATCATCTTCTTCATCCAACTCATCATATTTTGTATAATCATCTGGTATTTCAGAATCATCATCGAATGGATTGTCCATATTAACATCATCATCAGTACTGTCATAATTTTCCATAATATCATAATCAGATATAGCATCATAGAGAACATTATCATCTACATCATATGGTCGATCAACTTCTTCGACTTTGTCATCTGAAGATACACGGTCTACCTCCTCATGTTCCTCTGTATCACCTTCTAGTTCTTGAATATCATCTTCTTCCGGTACCTTATACTTTACAGGCCTTCCTCTTAGATCATATCTAACAACAAACAACCAACCTGGTTTACCGAGAACTTCGCAATAGAATACCTACTCACATTGACTAGGAAGAACATAACTTTCTAGAACCAACTCAAATGTCCTTGTATTAACCATGGTAAAACAATTGTCATACTGAATAACAATTCTTTCAGGATCACGTTCATTTATCCGTAAACGATACCATTTTACCTCAAACAGAATTATCTTGAAGGATTTGAAGTCACACTCCATTATATCATCCAAATATCCATAATATCTATTTTCTTTTACAACATTGCTTTCATCTTCTTTAAATAACCATGGGAGGCTATTTTGATCGACTCCATTAGTCCTATTTAAATCAATAATATTTAGCATTGCATGATTGGCTTCTTGAATGTCACTACAAATTTTAGAAAAAAAAAAATTGTCACACCTTCCATCTAAGATTCTCCACAACATTTTTGTTACATTCTTCCCGATATGCACTGTGTCGAACAAATGAGTTATTTCCAGTTGCTCATAGTAGGGAAACCTACTGAAATGTTTGGGGAAACTTTTCATTCCTCGTGGAAGCAGATCAATGCCTTGACAACCAACTATATGTTACATAAATGAAATTAACACAACAATTGTTATATTATACACAATAGACATGAGAATTCAACACAATTAAAAAATGTAATATATTTCATACGATGATGAATATTGACTTACATTGACGATTTGATATATTATATTCCAACTTCCATAGGTGTGGTGTCATTCTTTATGGTTTTATCCTACTCTCCTCTTTACCATTGAAAATATATTTATCGATATTTCGATACCTATGGTTCATAGGAAGAAAGTGCCTATATTCATCAAACACCTCCTTACATTAAATTTACCACAAACTGGACGTGCAAATTCACCCTTTGTTTGCAAACCTAGAAGATACACATCAATGGCAGCATTAGTTATATAACAAGAAATTATTTAAAAAACAAACATTATAATATCATCAACATCTAACTTATTTAAGTGCAATAGTGTGTTACATACCACAAAAATGTGTTAGTCCCGGTGCATCGTGAATTGTCCATGTAAGAATCCCATGGAATTGAAATCCTCTTTGACCTATTGGTCTAGAGATGTCATACATAGTGATGTTGTCCCATAACTTTAACAGCTCATCGATAAGAGGCTCAATAAATAAATTCATATATTTCACTTGGTACTTACCTAAATGGTTAAAAAATACACGTAATTACTACACCTTGTATACATATATGAAATTGTGCAATGAACAAGACAAATGAAATGTTAAACATTTAAAAATATATATCATTATAAAAATATACCTGGAACAATCATTTCCAACATTGTGTTCTCTCTCTTTATTGACATCCAAGGAGGAAGGTTATTGTTTATAACAAAAACAGGCCACACCAAGTAGATAGACCTGAGCTCAACAAATGGATTTACATCATCAGTTGTCAATGAAATCCTAACATTACGAGGTTCTTCTTTAAAAATTGGCCATCTTTCTTCGATATTTTTATATAAAGAACCATCTGCAGGCATTCGAAGAACATCATCTTCACTTCTATTCTGTGCATGGTAATCCATAAACTGTACTATGTCCCGACATCTAAATAGTCTTGCAGGCGTGGAATTATGGGAATATAACGAAGAACCTTGTGAGGCACCTTTTTTGTTAACTTATCAGTTCGATATCTATTGATTTGGCATTGGGGGCAATTCGATTCAGATGCATATTGTGCATAATATATTATGTGATCATTGGGGCATGCATCAATAACCTGATATTCCATTCCAATTTCTTTTAGAATGGCTGATAATTCTCTGTATGTGCAAGGTAAATTATTTGGTGATGGTAAGAAATATTCACCTATCAACCTACAACAAAAATATACAAAAAAAAAAATCAATAATGAAAATTATATTAATCATTATAAATATTGCATCCTTAATTTAAACATCAATTGACACTGAAAATAAAATAAAATAAAAGTTGAAAATTGCATAAAACTGTAAAATTATGTTGCTTACCTTAGGATCTGTGTCATACATGTGTTTGACAAACCATTTGATACCTTCAAGTTGACCAACAACATTACAGCAGAGAGAACAATTTTTTTTGTGCCTTCGTATAGGGATTCAGTGGCATTTTGAAGGATAGGTTTATCAAAAATATATTTATCATCATTGTCCTCATCACTGTCATCATTATCATCCTGCAAGTTGTCCTACTCCATGTTGACATCATCATCTATTGGAGCATTATAAATGTATTGGATCAATCTATTTGTCCCATCATCATCAATTGTATTATTAATATCATCATTTTCCATAGGAATAATGTGATCACCATTATCCACACTATTAAGTTTAGCTTGTTCTTTAGTATTATCTCTATGAAAACGTCTCCTGCTAGGCAACATCACATTCTTAGGATGATTTTTCTTTAATAAAAACAATGGAAGAAATAAAACACAGTTAGAGTATATCACAAATATTATTTTGAAAGATAAATTTAAAAAAAAACAATTAATGTATAATACCCTTAAAGATCTAAAATAACTAATTACTTACCAGGGGACAATATTCATTGCCCCCATCAATGTGCCCATTCTCCCTACAATGTTTTTCAACTATTTTTAAAGTTAGTCTTCTTCCATTAAAACCCCTGTATTCACAACAAGGGCAATAACATTTCCCATCACCATGAATCACCATGTGTCGCTTTAACATAACAATATCTCTTTTCTTGTCTGGAGTTGACATTGTAATTACCTATTACAACAAATCCATTGAAAGATTATAAGAACAATATACAAATCTATTCAAATAATTTGGTATATATTTAGATATTTGTAATGAAAATTATACAACATGTTCAGAAAAAATAAGGGACAAAGAATGAAACCTAAAAGCATGAAACATTAATAAGAGGAGGTGGATTTATTATCACCCAAAATCACACTATATAATATTAAGTCCCTAATAAAAATTATGGTAGATTTTGGGATACACAAGAGTATTGATGCTCAATATCAACAAAAAAACCATTGCTCTTCACTTCTAGTTGGTTCTTTTCCAACTCAAGGAGGAAACCCTAAATGTAAACTTACTAAGGCAAGGATACTTATATATTCAAGAAGTTCCATGAAATATAAGAACAAAATTAGAGTGATTGAATCTAATTAGAGTGATTGTAGCTGAATCAATAATCTTTTTACTCTATCAAAAGTGGATAAACCAGAAAATCTTTCGAAGGAGTTAAAATAAACCATAAAATATGATTTAAGGAGTGAAAATAAACCATAAAATAGTTCAATAGCACCAAACTACTAAATCACACAGAAATTTTTTAAGTACTGACCTTCAAAATCTTAGCTATGTAGAGTTTGATCAATTCAATGTTTCTCTTCTTGAAAGAGAATTGAAATCAATATTTCATAAAAAACCAAAACAACATTGCATCAGAACACCCGAATAATTTTCGCAACTGTAGAAAATGATTGTCGCAACTATAGCAAATTTGTCGTAACTGAGATATATATAAGATTGATTTGTCGTAAATGACCGTTTGATTCTCATAGGTGCCAAGTTGGTCGCTATAGCGACTAACTTGTGGTTGGTCACTCTACCAACTAACTTTCGTCGTTAGAACGACCAACGTAGAAGGTTGGTCGCTAGAGCGACCAATAGTTGGACCCCCCAAAAAAAAGCATATTTAGTCCAAAAAAAGAAAAAAAATACAATGAAATTTTAAATCGCCGTAATTTGCGGCCAATGTAGTAGTGCCTCTATGCCTATGGATACATCAGTTCCTAGCCCCACCACTGATGCAGCAGTAGAGACATCATGTTCATTGGGTGCACCATACACATAGGTATGTATCACATTTGATAGATTTAGCATATTCATTTTTATATTTTATGACTTCCTCAAATTTTTTATATGTTCTCTTGTTTCTATAGGATTTGGCACTAGGCAATGTTGGGGATTGTTCATCTAGGATAAACAAGTCACCAGCCTCACAGGTATCATGTGTAAAGTTAAATATCGTATAATTCACAAATTGTTTGTGTTTATGTTTTTTAATTTTACTATTTGGTACTAATAGTTCAATTTTATTCATATGTATGCAAGACGTTGATATATTTTCTAGGTATAGTAGTATTTCATCCCCTAGGAACCTGGGTGTTCCTTATGGGTTTCCTTTCTCCAAGCCTAGGGTGTTGGATTCACTTGTACAACCTGTGAGGGTCCATCACAGCCCACATGTTTACCACCCACCCCCACCACCACTTTCGACCCCATCGATAGAGACTGACACAGTAGAGGTTGTCTCAGAGAAGGTTGTACAACGTAGTGCTCCATAATCCAATGAATATCCATCGATGCCTGAGATATTCACGGTGAGATAATGCATTGATGATAAAAAAAATTGTTTCATGAATTGTTTTTACACATATTTGTTTAATTTTCTTGACTTGATCCTTGTAACTGATGCAGGATGGCAGTGCAGAGAGATTGGGGTCGTGGAGGAGGGTAACACCCTCAAGATTGATAGTTTCATATGTGGTGAGTTGTCTTAGGTTAACTTACAAAGTATCAATTTATATGTCTATTAATTCATTGATGAAAAAAACTTATAACATTGTTTATTCGTTGTGTAGTCTCCATAGCGTCGAAGCACGCCTAGGCCTAGAACCTCTCGAGGTGCATCCTTGAGAAAGAGAAGAAATATAGATTTTCAAGATGCTCCTGAGGGTGGTGAGGGTGGAAATGGTCAATGATTGACCAACTACTTCCATTTTGTAGCTAGGCCACGATATAGATGTTTTTTATGTTAGTTCACTTGTTGTCTCTTTGTATATTAGGAACGAGTACACACACACACACACACACACACACACACATTTCATGGAATTTTTTTATGATTCTCATTGTTTCTACATTTGATGTTGATGAATATATGAATTTCAAAGTGTTTGAATTCCAAAGTGTATGAATTCTATGTGTATTAATCCCTTGATTTGTTTCTAAAGTGATTATAAATACATGCATTACACATTAAGGAATAGATTATGTTGGAAAATATTGCTAAGTGCTAAATCCATAAGCAATTAATGGTTCTCAAGTAGCATTTCTTGCTAATCAACCATGTATCTCTACATCATCGATAGGTCATTCCTTCTTAATTATTTGCATGAATGTTGTGGATATCCATATTCTAAATCACAACCAACAATATGGACTACCTCTTGAATTATCTCCATCTAAATCCAATGACAATACACACTCAAATAGTGGTCACTTGAAAATATTGTGACCTTAAAAATGGCATATTACAATAATTTATTATAGAAATAAATTTTCTCATTTATCTTCTACATAATTGTAAATCACTTAACAATTGCAGCTCAATGTTATTTTCTAGGGCACACACATTGTTCCACTCTTTTTATGCATGAAATATATAAAATCATTTGATTTATGTGTAACCCTTCATAAATGCCAAAAGGACTAGTCAAGGACTCATTAATGCACATGTTTGATTAGATTGTGTAGTGGGTATATGTAAAAAAAATTAAACCCATCAATTATTAATAAAATGTATTTAGTCTTCCATGATGTCCACTAAACTTATTGATTTTTATCAATAGAATGAGAAAGTTCACATGGAAACTAGATCTTAGAATGGGTATCATTTTCCACCTAGAAATAAAGGTTTTGAGGTTACATTCCATGAAACACTATAGAAAGTAATGGTGTGCTACCAAAATTCCTCCAGGGAGACTTGAAACCATTATTCTTTTCCCTTCACAATCTATGATATTTTATTGCACATTCCTACCCAATTTTTGGGTTAGAACACACAAGGAGACAAAGGACCCTCCCAAACCCAATCCCAGAAACCTATTGATGCCATGCCATGCCATTGTCATTCCTTGCCAAGTAATTCCATGCCCTACCATTGGCATTTCCATGCCATTTTCAAACCTTTCCATGTCATGGCATTTCCATGCCATTGTCATGCTTTTCCTAGACATTTCCATTGTCATGCCATGCCATTTCCATGCCTTGTCATATCATATAATTGCCATGCCAATGCTATGCCTTGCCAAGACATGTCATTCCATTTCCATGTCATTTCCATGCCTTTGCAAGCCATGCCATGACATTCCATTGTCATGTAGTTTCCCATTTTAACCTATATAACAATAAATATAACTTTCCAATGTCAGGCCATAAAATTTCCATGCTTTGCCAAGCTAATAAATGATATTAACTAAGTTATAACAAGATAAATATAACAACCCTTAACACAAGTAATCATTAAATGGAAGGGGGCTGAAAATGCAAGCAAAAACTATGGTTTAGATAACAAATGTTTGTTGAAATGCAAGATGACACATAACAACCCTAGAATATTGGCGTTGGCAATGGTATTCATTTTCATTGGCAATGGTATGCATCGGTATGGTATGCATTTCCTTGCCATTGGCTTGTATGGTATGCATTGGAAATGGTATGGTATGGTGTGGTATAGTATGGTATGCATTGGCATTGGAAATGGAAATGGAAATGTTATCTTATGGTAGGAATTTCCATTGCTAATGCCAATGCATACCATACCATACCATATCATTTCCATTCTCATTGCCAATTCCAATGCATACCATACCATATCATTGCCAATGCATACCATACAAGGGAATGGAAAGGCAATGTATACCATTACAATTTCCTACCAATGCATACCATACCATACCATACCATACCATTGCGAATGCATACAATGGTATGGTATGGTATGGTATGGTATGGAATTGGAAATGGTATGCATTGAAAATGGTATGCATTGGCAATGGTATGGTATGGTATGGTATGGTATGGAATTGGCAATGGTATGCATTGGAAATGGAAATGGAAATGATATGGTATGCATTGGCAATAGCAATGGTATGCATTGGCAGTGGAAATGGTATGAATTGGTATGGTATGCATTTCCTTTCCATTTCCTTGTATGGTATGCATTGTCAATGGTATGGTATTGGCAATGGCAATGGAAATGTTATTGTATGGTATGGTATGCATTTCCATTGCCAATTCCAAGGCATACCATACCATTGCCATTGCCATTTACAATGCCAATGCATACCATACCATACCATTTCCATTTTCATTGCCAATGCCAATGCATACCATACTATACCATTTCCAATGCATACCATACAAGCCAATGGCAAGGAAATGTAGACCATTGCCATTGTCATTGTCATTGTCATTGCTAGTGCATACCATACCATACCATACCATTTTCAATGCATAAAATGGTATGCATTGCCTTACCATTGTATGGTATGCATTGGCAATAGTATAGTATGGTATGGTATGGTATGGAATTGGCAATGGTAATGGAAATGGGATGGTATGCATTGGTAATATAAATGGTATGCATTGACAATGGAAATGGTATGCAATGGCAGTTGAAACTTGCGATAAAACTAAAAATGGGACTCGGATGAGAAAACGGTCAGTTGCATTGTATCTCGAGCACCGTGTTTCAACGAGGGGGGCAGATCCACTCTCATTCCATCAACTGGAAAACTATTTGTTGGAGTATCTCCGACACTAGGGTTTTGGTCAATGAGGCATAGTGCAATTTTTGAAGAGGACATCGATTTTCAAGAACATTGTGTCAAGAATTTGTGGTTAGTGTAGTCACGTGGGCCTTGGCCAAATAGACTTGTGGGAGCTTATGGAACTTTGTTATGTCACTCGGATTGGATTTTATGCCCTCGGACCAAATTGTCCACATGTCCCTGAATGAATTGAAGAGGCGAGTTGAAACTTGCAATAAAACTCAAACCAAGACTCGGATGGGAAAATCATCAGTTGAATTGGATCCAGAGCATCAAGTTTCAACAAGGGGGGCCCCTTCGTTGTCATTTCATCCACCAGAAAACTGTTTGTTGGAGTCTCTTCGGCACTAGGTTTTTGGTCAATGAGGCATAGTGCAATTTCTGAAGAGGAGGTCGATTTTCAAGAACACTATGTTGAGAATTTGTGGGTAGTCTAGTCTCTTGGGCCTTGGCCAAATATACTTGTGGGAGCTTATAAAACTTTGTATTCCACTTGGTTTAGATTTTATCCCTCGGGACCAAATTGGCCACATGTTCCTGAATGGCTTGAAGAGGAGAGTTTCAACTCGCAATAAAACTCAAACCGGGACTCGGATGGTAAAATCGCCAATTGCATTGAATCTGTAGCACCGTGTTTCAACTAGGGGGGGGGGATTTGTTGTCATTCCATCCACCGAAAAACCATTTGTTAGAGAATCTCTAGCACTAGGGTTTTGGTCAATGAGGCATAGAGCAATTTCTGAAGAGGAGGTCGATTTTCAAGAACATTGTGTCGAAAATTTGTGGGTAGTGTAGTCGCGTGGGCCTTGGCCAAATAGACTTGTTGGAGCTTACGAAACTCCATTATGAAACTCGATTTGGATTTTATTCCACATGTGCCTAAATGGATTGAATATGCGAGTTGAAACTCATGATAAAACTCAAATCAGGACTCAGATGGGAGAACCATCAGTTGCATTGGAACTGGAGCATCGAGTTTCAACTAGGGGGGGGTTCTGTTGTCATTCTGTCCACCGAAAAATCATTTTTTGGATTATCTTCGGCACTAGGATTTTTCTCAATTTTATCTTACACATTTTTAGGAAAGGCATGTAAAGGAAAGGAAAGTGAAGGAAAGGAATGGCAAGTTATAAGGAAAGTGAAGGAAAGGCATGGCATGGAAAGTGATAAAGAAAGGAAAGTGAAGGAAAGGCATGGAAAGTGAAGGCAAGGCATGGAATAGAAAGTAAATATAAGGCAAGGCAAGTGAAGGAAAGGAAAGGAAAGTGAAAGAAAGGCAAGGCAAGGCAAGTGAAGGAAATTCATGGCATGCTATGGAATGGCATGGCATGGAAAATGCAAGACAAGTGAATTCAAAGAAAGGCAAGTGAAGGCAAGGAAAGGCAAGTGTGTTGGAAATATGGCTATAGTAGAGATGACGCAGATGGTCAAGGTTGTCATTGATGGAAATCGGTTGATTATAGAGCACGCACAAGAGATGTTGGAACACAGAAGCTGAAACATAGATGCTGAAACACAAATGTTGAAACACAAATGCTGGAACACAAATGCTGGAACACAGATGCTAAAACACAAATGCTGGAACATAGAAGCTAGAACACAGATGCTGGAACACAAATGCTGGAACACAGATGCTGGAACACAAATGCTGGAACACAAATGATGAAACACAAATGCTGGAACATAGAAACTAGAACACAGATGCTGGAACACAAATGTTGGAACACAGATGCTGAAACACAAATGCTGGAACATAGAAGCTAGAACACAGATGCTGGAACACAAATGATGGAACACAGATGCTGGAACACAAATGCTGGAACACAGATGATGAAACACAAATACTGGAACACAGATGCTGGAACACAAATGTTGGAACACAGGTGCTGGAACACAAATGCTGGAACACAGAAGCTGAATCACAGATGCAGAAACACGATGTTGAAACAGAGCTGGAACTTATGCTGAAACATAGTGCTGTAACAGCTGAAACACAGTAATGTTACATATGCTGAAACACAGGGCAGGAACAGTTGTTGAAACACAGTGTTGATACATATGCTGAAACATACGCAGTTGGAGCTTTCTTAACATCTTAAGAAGATGAGGTTTTTTCCCTGGTTGGGTTTCCTCTTGAAAAAACCGTGTCTCATACTTGTGAGTGAATGTTGTGTGTGATTGCTATTCTTTATGTTATCTGCTTTATGTTTATAACTCTAAATTTCACAGTAAAGACTCACTGCCACTAAGATTAATGAT
>JZKD02S1678083.1:204603-217960 GCA_000966675.3 Picea glauca | reverse complement strand
TGATACTACCCCAGAAGTGGATCAAAGGCTGTACAAATCTATGATAGGAAGTTTGCTATACATCACTATAACAAGACCAGACATAATGCATGCTGTTGGGATGGTCGAAAGATTTTAAGCTGCCCCTAAACAGAGTCACTTAGTAGCTGTCAAAAGAATTTTCAAATATCTGAAAGGCACTCTGTCTTATGGTTTGTGGTACCCAATAAATCAAAATTTTCAGATGATGGCATATTCAGATGCAGATTGGGCCAATTGTATAGATGAGAGAAAGAGCACCAGTGGAGGTGCATTATTCTTGGGTGATTTGTTAGTTACATGGCTAAGCAAGAAGCAAATCTCTATAGCTTTATCTACCACAGAAGCAGAATACATTGCAGTTGCTGCATGTTGTACTTAGGTAATATGGATGATACAAGCTCTTGTGGACTTGAAGATAACCTATGAAGAACCCATTCCTCTTCACTGTGATAATACTAGTACCATTAGTGTCTCCAAGAATCCAGTTCTTCATTCCAAGACAAAGCATATACCTCTGAAGTATCATTTCTTAAAAGATCAGGTTGTCAACAAAGTGGTACAGTTGCAGTACATTCCCTCCACGGAGCAGATTGCTGATGTATTTACCAAACCATTACCCAAGGCACAATTTGAATACCTCAGACAGAAGATGGGTGTCCTACCCTTCTCTAACTAACCTCTGCACCTTGTCAGGGGGAGCGTGTGCTTAACAGATCGCCTGAAGAGACATTTTTATCTTTATACTAGTAGTGAATATATGAGTATAGTTGTGTTGAGTTTGGTCATGAGCAGCAAAGATGGAAATTTTAATAAGAAGTGTTCTTGAAGTAATAAACGTGAATCTGTAACGTGAATCTGAAACATATGATTGAATTATATAAAAGGCAAGTATCCTCAGCCATTCAAAACAGGGCAAACCCCATGCATAAGAAAACTATTTGCGAGCAACATGGAAGCCAGATTGAAGATTGAGAACTATGAAGAAAATTTGCGCATTAGGCTTGAGGAAAAATTAGACGTGCATCATCTAAGACGTTGCTGCAAGTAGGAAGATAAGACGTGCATCATCCTCTTAGCTCACATAGAGAGAGCACAAATGATTTTTGAGATAATTCTAGATTGGTTCCTCATGAACGGGTCCTTGGGGTCATCTTGATAGGGGGAGCATAGCTCTAAACATCTTTGACATGCACAAATCTGAAGATGTACAGCAGAATGAAGAAGATTGCAGATGCAAAGAATCTTTTGTTTGTTGCGAAGACAGAGCGGTGGGTCATTGACAAAGCATGCCCAACTCTTCTAGACAAGGGGAGTTAGCATCTCTCCATATGGTCTACATAGGATTGGAAGATGAAGTCACGATTGACCGAGTGTACCTCAGATAGTAATTGGCAGGAGCAGATGTGTACAAGACAGAGCATAGATGATTGCTTAAAGGAGCGCAAGTCCAAAGGATCTTTTCACAAGAAGCCTGGTTACTGAACATGGTAAAATGGCAGTAAGCGAAAATACATAGAGATCAAAGATGATACCTTTCCCAGGTATTACCGTTGAGTGCACAAAGTCAGGGGGAGCTTGAGGAGAACAGTTTAACCCTTTTCCCTTGATGTCAAAGGGGGAGCAATGAAAGACATATTTCCATCAATGCCAAAGGGGGAGATTGTTGGAAATATGGCTATAGCAGAGATGACGCAGATGGTCAAGGTTGTCATTGATGGCAATCGGTTGGTTATAGAGCATGCACAAGAGACGCTGGAACACAGAAGCTGAAACACAGATGCTGATACACAAATGCTGAAACACAAATGTTGGAACACAAATGATGGAACACAGATGCTGAAACACAAATGTTGGAACATATAAGCTAGAACACAGATGCTAGAACACAAATGCTGGAACACAGATGCTAGAACACAAATGCTGGAACACAGATGTTGAAACACAAATGTTGGAACATAGAAGCTAGAACACAGATGATAGAACACAAATGCTGGAACACAGATGCTGAAACAAAAATGCTGGAACATAGAAGCTAGAACACAGATGCTGGAACACAAATGCTGGAACACAGATGTTGGAACACAAATGCTGGAACACAGATGCTGAAACACAAATACTGGAACACAGATGCTGGAACACAAATGCTGGAACACAGGTGTTGGAACACAAATGTTGGAACACAGAAGCTGAATCACAGATGCAGAAACACGATGCTGAAACAGAGATGGAACTTATGCTGAAACACAGTGCCGTAACAGCTGAAACACAGTAATGTTACATATGCTAAAACACAGGGCAGGAATAGTTGTTGAAACACAGTGTTGATACATATGTTGAAACACAGCACTGGGCTGAAACACAGTGCTGGAAACTATGCTGAAACAACACTAGATCTTTACTGATAAAAACGCACGCCTTAGCCACGGCCATGACTAGCAGCAGAAGTCACCAATTGTTTTCTTTAAGAAACAGCACGAATGATGTCATTCACAACGCGATTGGTGTGGCCAGCATCAAATGGAAATAATGCACAATCAACGGAGCTTGACATCGCTAAATCCAGGGTTTTGCGGGGGTCCTTCATATGCTTTGACAAGTCTGGAAGTTTTTGCCAGTTGGGTTTCTCTAATCACTCTGGACAGTGGAAGGATTTTTAGTCTAAAATTAGACTGGTATTTAAGACAGGAGGAACACAGCGTTGCATGATGTGGCATGCATAGAGGAGGCATGCAAAGAGCCAGTTCAGAAAATCAGGGAGAATGCTGGCATGCAAAAAGAAGAAGAAAGAATGAAAGAAAGGGAAACTGCAGTTGGAGTTGAGAAACGCAAGGAAAACCTCTTCATGTGGTGAATCTATATAATGCACTGGAACATAGATGAATTGTTGTTATTGAAGTGAGAGCGAGAGAGAGCTCTGGATGTGAGAAAAGGAGGAGGAGAATCTGTGTCACAGGAGAAGAAGCTGAGAATGGGCTGCAGAGGACAGTGAGGCAGAGCAGCAGATCAGACACAATGAAGAATACAGAGTAGATCAACAGAAAGGGTAAGCAAGCTATATCAGAATGAACCAGTTGATTTGAGCAATATTTTATTTTGGCAAATAAGGGTGGTAGGGTGGTGCTAGGGAGACGAATGTCTCTTTCTCTGCAAGTGGGTGCTTGTAGAATCCGAAGGTTGGTGCCTTCACTCAGTTGGTGCTGAAGTAAAAAAGGAAGTCGGTGCTTCCACCCAGTGGGTGTTGGGATTCTGTGGGAGTTGGTGATCTCAGCCAGTTGGTGCTAGCAATCAGAGGTTGTAGCCTCTATGAGTTGGTGCTCATAAAAGATGATATGTAACGCAGTTGGAGCTTTCTTAACATCTTAAGAAGACGAGGTTTTTTCCCTGGTTGGGTTTCCTCTTGAAAAATTTGTGTCTCATACTTGTGAGTGAATGTTGTGTGTGATTGCTATTCTTTATGTTATCTACTTTATGTTTATAACTCTGAATTTCATAGTAAAGAATCACTGCCACTAAGATTAATGATTCAAAGTTAAAAAGAAGATAAATAGTTAATAATCTACACTAACTGATTCACCCCCCCCTCTCATTTAGTTCATACCTGTAACAAAGTGAAGGAAAGACACAAATGGAAAGGCAAGTGAAGGAAAGGAATTGAATGCTATGGAAAGGCATGGCATGGAATGGCATGGAAAAGGTAAGACAAGTGAAGGCAATGCAAGTGAAGGTAAGGAAAGTGAAGGAAAGGCATGAATGGAAAGGCAAGTGAAGGAAATGCATGGCATGCTATTGAATGACATGGCATGGCATGGAAAAAGAAAGAAAAGTGAAGGAAAGGCATGGAAAGTGAAGGAAAGGAAAGGCAAATGAAGGCAAGGAAAGGAAGGTGAAGGCAAGGCATGAATGGCAAGGAAAGTGAAGGCAAGGCATCGCATGGAAAATGAAAGAAAAGTGAAGGAAAGGAAAGGCATGGCATGGCATGGAAAAGGCAAGACAAATGAATGCAAGGCATGGAAAGTCAAGGAAAGGAAAGAAAAATGAAGGCAAGGCAAGGCAAGCGAAGGAAATGAATGAATGGAATGGCATGGCAAAGGCAAGACAAGTGAAGGCAAGGCAATT
This sequence comes from Picea glauca, assembly GCA_000966675.3. NCBI lineage: Eukaryota > Viridiplantae > Streptophyta > Pinopsida > Pinales > Pinaceae > Picea > Picea glauca. The sequence goes on along the minus strand of JZKD02S1678083.1, from coordinate 213,823 downwards.
GAAGGTAAGGAAAGGAAAGTGAAGGTAAGGAAAGGAAAGTGAAGGCAAGGAAAGTGAAGGCAAGGTAAGGCAAGTGAAGGAAATGCATGAATGGTAAGGCAAGTGAAGGCAAGGTATGGAATTCTATGGAATGGCATGGCATGGCATGGAAAAGGCAATACAAGTGCAGGCAAGGAATGGAAAGTGAAGGAAAGGCAAGAAAAATGAAGGCAAGACAAGGAAAGTGAAGGAAAGGCATGGCATGCTACGGAATGTCATGGCATGGAATGGAAAAGGAAAGAAAAGTTAAGGAAAGTCATGGAAAGTGAAGGCAAGGCATGCTATGGAATTTCATTGCATGGCATGCTATGGAATGGAAAGGCAAGTTAAGGAAAGTGAATTGAAAGGAAAGTGAAGGCAAGGCATGGCATGCTATGGAATGGCATGGCATGGAAAAGGAAAGACAAGTGAAGGAAATACAAGTGAAGGCAAGGGATGACATGCTATGGAATGGCATGGCATGGCATGGAAAAGGAAATGCAGGTGAAGGTAAGGAAAGTGAAGGCAAGACAAGTGAAGGAAAGGCATGGCATGCTATGGAATGGAAAAGGTAAGACAAGTGAAGACAAGGCAAGTGGAGGAAAGGAAAAGAAAGTGAAGGCAAGGCAAGGCAAGTGAAGCAAAGGAAAGTTAAGGAAAGGCACGACAAGTGAAGGAAAGGCATGAATGGAAAGGAAAGTGAAGGCAAGGAAAGGAAAGGCATGGAAATTGAAGGCAAGGAATGGCATGGAAAGTGAGGGCAAGGCATGTCATGGCAAGTGAAGGCAAGGGAAGTGAAGGAATGGAAAGGAATGTCATGTGAATTTAAGGCATGGCAAGGCATGGAATGTGAAGGAAAGGCATGGCATGTGAAGGCAAAGAAATGAATGGAAGGGTATATTTTAACAACATTACAAATATTTTAACAACAGTCGAAATGAAGCCAAAATTATTTGTTTTACATACCTAAATGGTCATTCAAGTAAACCATCAGGATCATTTCTAATACTGACGGTATCAATTAACTTATCGTGCTTAGATTAAGGCAATAAGTATCATATCTTTGATGATTTATTACTTGGCATTGTTTGCAGTTGGAGGTTTGTACCAATAACCAAGTTTGTAAAGTGGTATACAACTTGACCTAGTTTATAATCTTGAAATACATAACCACCTTTCTTTCGTGTTATTTCATCCTATGTCAGATATTCTCCTTTAATAACCATCGACCCTATTGGAAATTCAATGCCTTTAGAGTTTGTTATTGATCACATGAGGGTATCCTTTCCCTCTAAGAATCGTGCCAGCCAATAATCAGTTCCCCATTCATTATCTCTTGGGGAAAACACTGCGTATATGTTCCCTGCAAAAAATGGAGTGCCAAAATACGATTCCACTAAATGACCAAAGCATAACACATTCATTCTAGTTATTCAAAATTTAATAAAAGGATTCAACGAACCTGGCAATATGAGATATGAGACATGATCATAATCTGTTGAAATACTTGATTGATCCTCCTCCAATTGGTATAATTCCATAGTTATATGTTGAACAATGGGGAGTGATACACGATCCCATCTATCAACCCATTTTTTCGATTCACAATCATCCCATTCATTACTACTATATGGGCCATAGAAGCAAGAGATTTATCTTATCCATATTTAAACTATTGCATTGTTTGATGTTCTAACTAAATGGAATCCACGAGTGCCCTGGATTGTTTTTCATTCATACCACTGTGATCGATCTACATCAACCACCTCCCAAAAATATCTATGTACATTTCCTTTCTTGTCTGATTGGTCTTCACAAGTTCCTGTTCCCTATCCCATTACTGAACAACACCATTCAACAATGGATTTTTCATATCGAATGAGGGAAGTAGTAGTGAACTTCATTTATTTCCTATATAATGCTCTTTTGATGCATGCACATGCTCCATCATGCTCCCCTTTTTTGTGCTCGGACTCAAAATAGTTCCAAATGTGTGGTACATTTAGTTTTTTGTTCAATATACACAACCATTGAAATACACAAGAATTTTTGAATTGGCCTGTGCAACCATATTACCAAATGCAATTTTGATCCATTAATATGTTCTTCTCCTTAAGGTGATTGTAGAACAAGTGAAAACAATGTTGTACGTAGGCTAAGTCATGGCACCGATCATCACTTATGTAGAAGTGATATTCTTTCAATATAACTATGTTTTGTTCATTAATATCTGGTCCATGCCTATATGTGATATGTACCATTATGTTTACCTTCTCTGAGTGATAATTGTGGCTTTGAATCTCATTTTGCGGTTGAAGGGTGTAGTTATAAGCAAAATCAACCACTAATAACATAGTACCAACAGTAAATGTATCTATGTATATTCTAAAATTTTTATCCTACCATCGAGCCACATGGACATGTTGAACATAATGTCGTGTCTTTTTGATGAAGTCACAAAATTGTGCTTGGGAAGTAACCAATTGTATATTTTTTCTTTCATGCCCTCCATCAATATCATATGTCACATATTTAAATCTTTTCGAGGAAACCTCCTTCCTCCCCAATTCATACTCATTGCTTACATGTATGCACTTTATTAGTAATTTCATTCCATTGCACCTGGGGCATGTCCCATATAAGTATGCATTTTGATAAAATTTAAAACCCTCTAGCCTTGTACACAAGATGATGTGAATAAATTATTTAGATGACGACGACAGTAATATAACTGGGCATTCCTACAAAAGAGTGTTATGCAAAACATGAAATGTGTGTGTGTGTGTGTGATAAAAATAACCATACTTAATGTGATATCTACAACAACATGTGTTACGAATTGTGTTTATTTGAACATACCAAGGCTTGCATTTATGGAAAGATATTTGGCCTAAGTTAAGTGCACTATGTACTATTCTGAATCTTTCATACAATTTTGTCTGTGTAATATCAAGATAGTGTTTAATATGGGGTTCATAGTCCATAGATCCCCTTCTCAGTTTTAGTACATCTTTTTGGTTGGAAGAGGGCCTTGTGTTCTCATGCCAAAAATCTTGAACTAGTCCCTTAACTGCTCCAATTAACTTCATGTCATAATGAGATATCCTTCCAATGAAGGCCCGCAAATATGTTGGGGATCTTGTGTCGAGGCTATCTCATCTATGATAATAATTTCTAAGGGTTATGACATTGCATTTCAAGAGGTGAGAGGTTTTTTTTATAAAACGATGTTCTCTTTTGATCTTGCTAACAATTGACTGGAACAAGACATGTCGGGTTGCATTGCGGTCTTTAGAACAAGACTTCTTACCAATTATTTGAAAATCATATACAAGGTTCCATACTATATGATGACTTGTTTCTACACTTTTGATTGTTTTAATGCCTAAAATTATCCTAACATCAGTCAAACTTCTATATTTTAACAAAGATAAAAATAATTGACATCATCGGATTTTGGTTCAAAATATTCTTGAGTGATTTTATAAGAGTGATAATGAATAGTATGTTTAGGTAATTTACCTTCAAGTGATACTAGACCACTTTCATCAACCTTAATATGTTTAGGAGTTCTTGTCGTGTAGTTCTCAATCTAGGTAAGGACGATGAACCCCTATTTTGGGACTCTTGACCTCCCTGTTTTGGAGTTAACAATGTTGTAGTTCTTTCCCCTTCAATTACTGATGGATCAATTGTGGGAGGAGAGTGGACATGATATTGTCTAGTTTCTGGAACATTTGACTATCCAACAAGAGATTTCACCACATGACCTTCTTCACCACAATGTTGTACACCAATTGTTTCTCTAATTTCATCCATTGTATAATCATCTCCAAGCAAATCCTCCATCATCTGGTCATCCAAAACAAGTTGTCTTGATGAGATATTGTTTGGATTTCTCTCTAATGAACTCTTGCACTTTTCTTCTAGTGATGGAGGAGAAACAATAGAGGCATCTATTCTGCTAGAAATTGAATTTCCCTCTTCTGAAATCCTACCCTTTGACATACATAGATTTTCATTTTCTCTTTCCTCTTCTACCTTTTCTATCAGTTTCTTTTTTCTCGAGGAATTTCTTTCTCGAATCTGGTGGTTCCCCATGTTTAAATATAAGAATTGGCTTCCATACACCCACCATGAATTTGTCTTTGTATAATGTAATAAGGAACAACCAAGTGAGAAATTTATTTTTGTATTACAAAAGAAGACACATCTAATAATTTCAATTCCAATTGCACTTGGACAAATTTGTCTTCAAATTCCAAGAAGACACAAGAATATACAAACAAAAATTCCAATTGCACTTGGACAAATTTATCTTCCAAGTCCAAGAAGAAACAAGAAGATACAAACAACAATTCCAATCTCACTTCAACAAATTTGTCTTCCAATTCCAAGAAGATACAAACAAAAATTTCAATTGCACTTGGACAAATTTGTCTTCCAATTCCAAGACAACACAATTAGATACAAAAAACAATTCCAATTGCACTTGACAAATTTGTCTTCCAAATTTTCTTGCAATGGTCTAGCAATAGCACAAAAATCTTTATGAATCTAACAAGAACACTAAAATAAGTAAAACATGTATGTACGGGAAGTTTTTGTCTGAAGTTGTCACAGTTTTTTCTTGACCATGAGATAGATGAGGTGGGGTGTGCTTGGCACCAAAAAATTCCCAACATGAACGTGAATGCGTATGTACTAAAGTGCGTGCGAATTATAGGAATGTGTGTGCATTCCTACTGAGCATAAATGACTAACTCAGTCAAGTCATAGGAGCACATGTACGCTCTTAATGAAATGGATATAACATTTAATATACACCAAACATATTTATGAATAAATATGTATAGGGATATGGGGACAACTAAGGCATAATGGGCTAGGATTGAAAGTGTTTTCAAGGATAGAGCAATGGTTAGAGCACCAATATGTGGGTGCAAGGGTTGTACGCAAGGTATATGCATAGTGCACTCAAGGCTCGAGTTAATATAGGGTTAAGGATTGAATATAAGTTATTCTTAGGATTAGATGGAGATAGGGGGGTCTATGTCATGGTCTAGGTCATGAGGGGAGATAGGGAGAGTGAGAGAGTGAGAGGAAGAGGGGAAAAAGAGGCGAGGTAGAGAGTGAGGGAGTGAGAGGAAGGGGGGGAAAGAGGGAAGGGGGTTTAGATAAATGAAAAGAGACCAAGGTAAGAAGAGTGGGGGAGAGAGGGGGATACTGGGATCGAGAGAGTAGGGGTTAGATTCAAGAGGTAAAGATATAATTGGATATAGATGGATTGTTTGAGAGTGTGATAGGGTGGGAGAGGAAGACCAAGAGGGGGGGTTAGAGAGAGAGAGGTGGGAGAGAGAGTAAGAGTGATACTAACAAAAAGGAGAGAGAGAAAGAGGTGGTAGATGTAGGATAAAAATAGGATAGAGATAGTGGGAGGGAGGGACAAAGGGGAAGAGAAAGGAGTAGAGAGGTGGGGACTTGGAGGGGGGGATGTTGGGCATGTGTTATATTCTTTGCATGACTAGATCTAGTGTATGATACGTTGCAACGAGTGCGCATGGGGGGTTTGAGGGGGGTGATAGCCCCCCTATAAGGGGGTTCGGGGAAAGTGCCCTGAGAAAAAAAAATTCCAAGGGAAATGTGCCACATTGTTTCCTCATTTTTCGTGTCCATTGTTGGGAGATTTTTCGGCACAAGGTTTTTGCTGATGGTTTTCTATTTCCGATTAAGGAATTAGGGTTGTTTACTAATCCACATCATTAGGTTAGGTTTTTAGATGTCGTTGGCTCCTATATGTATATTGTTTTGTAAACAATGTATCACTATGAATGAATATAGAATATGTTGGTTTTCCCAGTTTGGATTTCTAGGGGAAAATATCTATGTAATGTGTGTATTTTCCATTGTATATTTTATGTTCTTTTACTGAAAATTTATTTGCAATAAAATATTGTACAAGGTTAAAATCTACATTTGGTATTAGAGCTTTTTTTTCTTCAGAGGGACACCTTTGTGGTCAATGTTTTGGCTCAAGACTGTGATAAGCCTTGTTACAGTGGGAGATCTATGGTATTAATTTTTAAGGTGAAAATAAATGGCGAGTAGTTTGAAAATGGAGATCGAGAAGTTTAATGGGAAAAGTTTTGAGTTGTGGAACCTCAAGATGGAAGATCTGTTGATGGACAGAGATTAGTGGATTGTGTTGGATCCAAATACTACACCTACATGAACTTTAGCAGATGACTAGAAAAAGTTGGATCAGAAGGCGAAGAGCACAATCCAATTGTCTCTCAGATTTAGTATTACTGAATGTGTCAGAGAAATATACAACCAAATATTTATGGGATAAGTTGGGGAAGTTGTATCAGTCTAAGTCCCTAGTAAATAAAATTTTCTTAAGAAAGATGTTGTATAACTTGAGGATGAGAGATGGAGACTCGGTGGCAGAGAATTTGAATGCCTTCAATACTGTGGTAAGTCAGTTAGTATCTTTTGAGATTAAAATTTTAGATGAATACAAGTGTATCAATTTACTTTTCTCTTTACCAGACTCGTGGGATATTCTAGTTGTAGCCATAGGTAGTAATACAAATTCTTTGAAGTTTGATGAAGTGGTCTCATCCTTGTTGTCGGTGTTGGAAAATATTTAACAGACAGTGAATGGAAAATATTTAACAGACAGCGAATGCTTGTCATTGATGGAAAGTACAGAAGTAATGATGGCTTGAGTGCAGCAGCGATGATCAACAGGAAAATAGAAGATAAGTCCAGGAAGATCGAATGATCGAAGGCAACGCAACATTGACAATATGATCGAAGGCCCGAGAAGAATTTATGATCATTGGATCCCATCCAAAATTCCCGACATCATGAGGGCCGTCAGATCTGAATAAAGACAAGAAGAGCACATTGAAGAGGAGGATAGATCTCATGTGTTAGATCTAAGCGCAGGGTCCGACCACCATTGGATTGAGGAAAAATTGCATGATCTTTAAAAGTGCAAGGCGTAGAGGGCTCACAAATCCTGAAAGAAGGAGGACCATCCATCTCAGGGGGTTATGTGGACCGTTGATCCGACTCTCTGTCGGAGTTTCAGGGATCGCAAGTTGGATATGACAAGTAATTTCATCCACATAAATCCCTATTTTGCGATATGAAAAATCGCGACGTAATTTGAGCTGTCAAATCAAGATCACATATGGACCATCGATCCGACTCACGTCAGCAAACCACGTCAGACTAGGAACACGTGGCACAACCAGGTAATGACAAGTGTCAAACTGATTCAACATGCCAAGCACATGTAAGTCATGAATCAGGGTGACACGTGGCAGTCATTTAACACATGTGACATCAACAGACTTACACCATGTCAGAGTTTCGAGGATCGCGAGTTGGAAATGTCAAAGAAATAATGCAACAAGAATCTTGATTTCGCGATATGCAAAATCGCGACTTAAATCGTAGTCGTCGAATCAAGATCAAATCTAGACCGTTGATTCCAGTCCTTGTCGGAGTTTCGGGGATCGAGAGTTGGACATGTCAAAGATTGTTGACATCAGGAATCCCGATATCGCGATATGTGAAATCACGATGTAATCGTAGGCGTCAAATCAAGATCAAATCTGGACCGTTGATTCCAGTCCTTGTCGGAGTTTCGGGGATCGCGAGTTGGACATGTCAAAGATTATTGACATCGGGAATCTCGATATCGTGATATGTGAAATCGCGATGTAATCTGAGCCGTCAGATTAAGGTTGAATCTGGATCGTTGATTTCATCCCTTGTCGAATTTTCAGGGATCGAGAGTTGGACATGCCAAAGATTATTGACATCAGGAATCCCGATATCGCGATATGTGAAATCGCGATGTAATATGAATCGTCAGATCAAGATATGATCTGGATCGTTGATTCGACTTCTTTATGGAATTTCAAGGATCGGGATTTTCAAGTGACAAGAACATTGAACATCAGGAATGTCGAAATGCCGAAACCCGTTTTAAAGGCAAGATTAATAAAGTTCATCCAACGGTGCGGATAAATTGGAATATGATCGGAAGGTTATTGTTCTCTCTCACAGTTAACCCCTCAGTTACGAATCTGTTAGTGAAATAGACTCATGATTGAAAATCAGTTATCATTTCAGTTGCTCGGACAATTGTCTTTCTTTTGCCTAAGGAGTTGGGAAGTTGAACCATCGTGTAGTTGTGTATAAAAGAAAATGAGACAGACTGTATATGGTTGGATGTTCCGGATGGAAAATGAACGAAACAGTAAGAAAGGGAAAATGAGAGGATGTGTAGCATGAGATTTAGAAAATGTGCAGAGTGAGATGAAACGCAGAGCAGAAGCAGAGTAGAATGATAGAAAGAGAAGAAGTAGAGTAGAATGATAGAAAGAGCAGAAGCAGAGCAGAATGACAGAAAGAGAAAAAGCATAGCAGAATGACAAAATAAGTTGAAGAAGAATAGAATGAGAGAATGAGTTGATGCAGATCATACCTGCTGAACAGACGGAGGAAGAGAAGAGCAGTAGAACAGTGTGTAGAAGACCAGATTTACAGAACAAAGAAAGATTGGTAAGAACTGATTTATCTGTAAAGTTGACTGTTTATTTAGCCATTCATATTATAGGGAGGTTGGGAGGTGCTTGGGAGGACTATTGTCCTCAGAATTTCAAGTGGGATCTTGAACACAGGAAGTTGTAGCTTCCATCTGGTTGCAGCCAGAGAAACCAGGGTGGTAGGGTGGTGCAAGGGAGAACAAGTGCTCTCTGTTATACAGGTTGGAGCCTGTGTAACTGGAAGTTGGTGCTTTCATCCAGTTGGTGTTGGAACATTCACGAAGTTGGTGCTTCCATCCAATTGGTGCTGGAATATTTAGGGAGTTGGTACTTCCTTCTAGTGGGTGCTAGAGAAACCAAAGAGTTGGTGCTCTCAAACAAGTTGCAGCTTGTAAAACAGGGGTAGCAGCCTCACATTGAGTTGGTGCTCAATTAGAGATGATGTACAGAACCTAAAAGACTGCCTATCATTTCGAAGAAGAAGAGGTTTTCTCCCTTTATGGGTTTGCTCATGAAAATCTGTCTCTGTGTATACCTTATGTGTGACTGATTCTTTTTACTTTTACTGTCCATATGCTGTATAATGTTGATGATCACTTGAAGAAAGATTAAGAATATTTTAATAGAGTTAAAAT
>JZKD02S1678083.1:130077-140764 GCA_000966675.3 Picea glauca | reverse complement strand
TGTGGGGTTCCGGATACTACTGCTGATCGATTGAATGCTACCTATTTGTATCTCTTCTCGCTGCCCATCTATCTATTGTTGCATTGGAACTAATCATTCCATTCAAAATTTGATGGTTGATTCGCAGTACCCCTCTTTTGCTTTATTAAAAAAATGCGCTGAAAAAGATGTGTTTGAATTAAACGAAAACCATTATGTTTTGATGGATTAATCACGTGTGTTCAGGAAGCAAGTGAACTGAATGAAGCCTCCCGCCTGATTCTGTGTGTGCGCCCGTGCTTTTTACATTAAATTACTACGTCATATTATATCACCATCTTTTAATCACGTTTTAATTGTCGACTACGGCAATGTATGCATCAACGAAGCAGGATTAGTGCAAGCTCTAACTATAATATATATTTTATATTAAATTATATGATTTAAAATATATAATAATATCCTGGAATTTCCATCGATCACCAGGAGCCGCCGCCGCCGCCGCCTACCAGCCGATTCCATCTACGAGCAGCAGCCGCCGCCTCAGACAGGTTGCCAGCAGAATTTGAAGATGACGGTGATTGAAGATGACGGTGACGGTGAAGGTTCACATTATTATTTTCAAAAATATATTAAATCTATTAATTTCATAATTATGAGTTATTATTATTATTATTTTAGTATTTTTAAAATATCTCAATATTGTTAATTTCATAATTAAGAACTATTAGTATTACTTTAAATTTAGTATTTTCATAAAATATATCAATCTTGTTAATTTCATATGCTATTTAATTAGATAAATAACACTATTTATTTTTACAGTAAAATTTATTGTATTATAAATTAGCATAATCATATAAGTAAAAGTGGTTATGATACTTTTATGTTATCCTTATCATTAATTTTAAAAGATAAAAGATAATATTGATCAACTTACATCACTCTTAAATTTAATTGTGATAATAAATAAATTTACTAAAAGTTAAATATAAATGATTAAATTTTATTAGATTTATTATTTTATTAATGATTAAATTTTATTAAATGTATTATTTTATTAATTTTTGTATTTTCTTAATTTATTCAATTTTATTAATTATAAAATTTAGAAATTTATTAAATTTTGTTAATTATTAAACTTGAATTAGTAATTAAGGAAAGTTAATAAACTTTCATATTATATATGAAAACTATTAGTTATTTAGTTTTTTCTTAACCTATGAATAAATAACATTTTTAATATTTTCAATTTAATTATATTTGAGTATAAAATAATATAAAAAAAAAACCAAAATCAAATGATAAAAAATAATCAATTCAATTTTATTGATTAAACATTATCTTATTAAAAATATATATATCTCATAAAATCACACAATCACATTATTAAAAAAAATGATTATTCAAATAATTATTTATTTCTAATACATAATTATGGAAAAAAAAATCATACAAAAAAGTGAGAATTGAAAATTAAAAAAAACTTACTAACTACATAAAATTGAGTAAAAGCATAAAAGAAGAAAAGTGAAAGTCTATCAAATCGGATGATCAATTACATTCCTATTATTATATAGGACTTTTCAACCATTCTTCATAAATACTTTTCAACCATTCTTACATTAGTATGATTGAGGAACTGGACCAGATTGAAAAGAATGAAACTTGGGAACTCGTTTCTGGGCCAGCAGATGAAAATGTAATAGGATCAAAATGGGTCTACAAAAATAAGATGAATGAGAAAGGAAATATTGTAAGAAATGAGGCTAGATTAGTCTGCAAAGGATATGCTCAAATAGAAGGACTGGAGTTTGATTAAACATTTGCACCCATAGCAAGATTCGAAGCTATTAGAATGTTTCTTGCCTATGCTTGTCATAAATAGTTTAAAGTCTATCAAATGGATGTCAAGTCATCTTTTCTAAATGGAGGTCTAAAAGAATAAGTCTGTATGGAACAACCAGAGGGTTTACAACTGTTAGATAACCCTGACTTTGTCTGCAAGTTGAAGAAATCCTTATATGGGTTGAAACAAGCTCCTCATGCCTGGTACTATAGACTAGATACATATCTTCAAGATGACATTATCTATGTAGATGACATCATCTTCGGTAGTAATAATGTTTCATTGGTACAATGGTTTGCTTTTTCCATGCAGTCTGAATTTGAAATGTCTATTATAGAGGAGCTGCCATTTTTTCTTGGTCTGCAAATTACTCAGAGGTTTGTAGGAATATATCTTTCTCAGGAAAAATATCTAAGAGAAATGTTGAAAAGATTTCAAATGAAAATTCTAAACCTATGAGCACACCTATGGTCACTAGATGTAAGTTAAGTAAGGATGATGACTCACCTGATGTTGATCAGAGTTCATATAGGTCTATGATAGACAGTCTATTATACATCACAACATCCCATTTATACATAATGGATGTTGTTGGAATGGTAGGAAGGTATGAGTCTTCACCTAAACAGAGTCATTTGTTAGCTCTCAAAAGAATATTCAGATACTTGAAATGAATAATGAACTATGGCCTATGGTACCCTAGGAATTAGAATTTTCAAATATCAGTCTATTCAGATGTTGATTGGGCTAATTGCGTTGATGAAAGGAGAAGCATGAGTGGGGGTGCATTCTTCTTAGGAGATTCCCTTGTAGCATGGTTGAGCAAGAAGGAAGGTTTCATTTCCTTATCAACTACAGAAGCTAAATACATTGCAGCTACCACTTGATGTACCCAAGTATTGTGGATGATTCAAACACTTGTAGACTTGGAGGTAAAATATATTGCACCGATCCCAATTCATTGTGATAATACCAGTGTAATTAGTGTGTCAAAAAATCTTGTCTTTCACTCCAAGACCAAGCATATACCCATAAAGTATCACTTCTTGAGGGAACACGTAACCAACTCTGTGGTTTCTTTGCATTGTATTCCATCCAAAGATTGGATTGTTGATATCTTCACTAAACCTCTTGCACAATCTCAGTTTGAGTATCTACGCCAGAAGTTGGGTGTAACCCTATTATCAAGTTAAAATAGTCCATCCTGTCAGGGGGAGTATGTGTTGGTTGAATATCTTATACCTCTGAAAAGTATTACAACAACGCAGGGGGAGCATGTTTTCTTTTACATTGATGTCAAAAGGGGAGAAAAGGTGTTGTGTGGATGCTACAGTTGGACGTCTAAGAAGAATAGTGCATCTGTTCAGGGTTGCCATCAATGCTAAAGGGGGAGATTGTTGGCATGTTTACAGGAAGAGTGTGCTTTTCGTTGATGGAAAGAACAACGATGATGGTATGTTTTTAGGAAAGAACAACAACAACGATGGCATGATTACAGACAATAAGTGCTAGGTGGGCACCAAAAGTCTTTCGGGAAGACACAGAAGAGAAAGCCTGCGAATCTCAAAAGAGATAGTGCAGAGTTGCACGCAGAGCGCAAGTGTGAGCCATGACCGAGGCTAACTTCATTGCTAAAGCTCAGGAGAGATAACGTTCTGATATGTGCAGACGAGATCCCATACATCAAGGCTCGCAAAAGGATAAAAGGTCGTGGCCTTTGACACTTAAAGATTTGAGAAAGCCAAATATCAGGAGGAGGAGCGACAATGACCATTGGATCGAGCACTATGAATGATATGGGTCGTCAGATCAGAGTCCGTATAGGAGAAGTGATAATTCGTGAAGTTCGAGTTCGCAATTTCATCAAAGCCGTTGGAGCAAAAAGGGTTGTAGGTCGTTGATCTTGAGAGGGTTTCGGAAAATCGGGAGTCGGGAGAAGGGAGGTGAGTAGTCCTCCAACTCTGAGAAATGTGAAGTCATGATGAGATATGAACCGTTGGATCTAGAGGATACGTGGTGAGAGATCATCATTTCGCTAACTTGCGAACTGGAAAAGTCAAAGGAAGAGTTGCAGGAACTCGCAAAGTCCAAGTTCGTGAAGAGGAGATCTCGGTCATTGGATCGAGGACTAATATGGGTCGTCAGATCTGACATGGGGATATCCACATCAGCAAGGACAAGTTTCATACCATGTCAGCAAGGATCATGTCAGATAGGAACTCACAAAATCCTGAAATGCAGAAGGTGATCATGAACATTGAGTCATGAGAAATCTCAGACCGTTGATATGGGGTGATTGAAGTCCGAAGTTCGAGAATTGGAGGAAGGGAGGTGCTCTGACCTCCGACATCGCGAGTTGAAAAGTGCTCGAATGATTGGCCCATGGTCATAGCCATGGTCACATCGATGAAGGAGCTAGCATGTTGCTAAGATCCACCTCGAAGTTTCGCGAGTTGGGAGAATCGAGGCAACTCACAACAAAATCTATGAAATGTGAAGTTGTGAAAATATATGGGTCGTCGGATCATAGATGATTGTGGATCGTTGATATAACACAGTCGTGATTTCAGGAATCAGAAGAAGGGAGGTGAGCCAACCTTCGACATTGCGAATCACGCAGTCGTGAAACGTGAAAAGGAGGTCTCAACCATTGAATCACAGAGAGATTTGTACGTTGATCTGACAAGCGTAGTTTATGAAGTTAGGCATGTGGTCATGACCATGGTCACATTGATGAAGTTTAAGGGAGGAGCTATTGTTTCTAGGCTGCACCTCGGAGTTTCACGAGTTGGAAAAATCGAGGTGACTCGCAGTCGAGATCGTGAAACGCAAAATCGCGAAACGACAGTTGGTTAGGCGTATGGTCACCGTCGGTGGTCATGTGAAAGGAAGGGGCTTAGAAAGAAGAGCTAGCACCCACTGTAAAGTTTTTCTCAGGAAGGGAAAAGGCACCAAAGGGATGAACACACGAAGGTTTTCTCAGTTCCCGCCAGAATGAAGTGATTGCATCTGCCAAAGAATTCGAGGAGCTATAGGGTGACTGCCAAAGGAGCCGAAGAGTTTTAAGGTAACTACTAGTGGAATGAAGACTCATCATAGGGACAATTGACAATTGGGAAAGTGTTTAAGTCTGTAACTGTAACAGAGAGGATAAGCTCAACTGTGACAGAGAAGATGAAGGGTCCCACTTCCAGAAAAAAGACAAAGAATCTCGGAAATGACCACTGATGACGAATAGTCTCAACATAATGAATACTGATGTAGAATAGACTCAGCATAATCTCCAGAGAGGACGAAGCATTAGGTGTATGATCTGGCAGAGGAATTGGCATGATAAATATACACGGAACAAAGAAGAGACAATTGCTTCTATTGAGAGTTACTCATGTGGGTAGAAGCATGCTATGCACATTAGATGAAGCACAAAGAAGAGGCATAACACATAGAAGGGAAATGTTGCACATAGCATAAAACACAAAAGAAAAAAAAGTGAAAGGAGATGAAAGCAGGAAGACACTGCTGCAGGCAGAGTAGAGTAGTATAGCAGAACAATGATGTGACTGATAAGCTATTGATAAATCATGTATCACTGTAATAACTTTAAGAAAGAAAAGATTTATATTTCAGGGTGGTAGGGAGGTGCTAGGGAGGAATTTTGTCCTCAAAGTTTCAAGTGGGTGCTTGAACACAAGGAGTTGTAGCTTCCATCTGGTTACAGCAAAAAAAACCCAGGGTGGCAGGGTGGTGCAAGGGAGAACTATTGTTCTATGTTATACAGGTTGGTGCATGTGTGACTAGAAGTTGGTGCTTCCATCCAGTTGATGTTGTAACACTCAGGGACTTGGTGCTTCCTTCTTGTGGGTGCTAGAGAAAACAAAGAGTTAGTTCTCTCAGCAAGTTGCTTCTTGTAAAACATAGGTTGTCTCCTCAAGAATATTTGGAGCTCATAAGAATGATAATGTACATAAAATAAAGATTACTTATCATATCAAGAAGAATAGGTTTTTCTCTTTATGGGTTTCCTCAGGAAATATCTATCTCTGTATATTTCATGTGTGTGATTGATGTTGAATATTCTATTGCTTACTTCCCTGCTTTATTGTGATCATCATTGAGTGTTTTGTAAAGAGTTTGAAATGGGCATAATTGTTTAATAACAATAAAAATTGATTAACCCCCCCTCTCAGTTGTTCAACAAGGTTTGGCTAGGGCTCCATTGATTAAAAGTGAGTAACTTGTCTTTGAGACTAGGCTGACAATCTAGTTGATCGAGTGTTGTGCAAAGCCAAAACCTTCCAGAGTCTTGACCATATAGTGCCAGCTAATTTTGTCATAATCCTTTTCTAGGTCAATTTGGATTATCATCCACCCTCTCCTCTCGATTTTCAGTGTGTGTATCAACTTTTGGGCATGGATAATGTTGTCCAAAATTTGTCACCCTTCTATGAAACATGCCTGTTCCTGTGACATCAGTGTGGGTAGGAGAGGTTTCAGTCTATTGGATATGACTTCGGATATTATCTTGTAAACCACATTACATAAAGATATGGGTCTATAGCGGTCTGGGGTCCTTGCTTCATTTTCTTTGGGGATTAGAGTAATCATTGTGGCATTTAACGCTTTCATAATGGAGGCCGAACATCTAGATTCTTCCACCACCCCATAAACATCATGTTTGATCACTTCCCAATAGGCTTTGAAGAATTCCACTGTGAAACCATCTGGATCTGAGGCCTTTTCGTTGGGCATCTCTTGGACCACTTAGTCAATTTCCTCCTTAGCGATGGGTTTGTTTAGATTGATATTTTGTTCCTTGGTAACTAGCCTGGGGATGTGCTGAGTTATCCTTTGTATGGCCTTTGTTCGGTCTTGGTTGGATTCCTAGGCTATCCCATGGAAATTAATTACCGGTATATTTTCAATCTCCTTGTTGGACTCTCTCTTGATCCCATCCTGATCTCGAATTTTTAGGATTTTGTTGTGGGTTTTTCTAGCAATGGTTGTTCTATGAAAAAACTTTGTATTCCGCTATCCTTCCTTTAGCCACATGATTTTGTAATTTTGGTGCCATAGAGTCTCTTTCTGTTGACATCTTTCTTCCCATTCCTGGGTTATTTGGATCTCTTCCCTTTTCTGATCCTCTATATAGCCCTCATCTATGCATATTTCCTGGAGTTTCCTCACTCTATCTTCAATATTTTTTTTTTCATGGTTTATGTTTCCAAAGATTTCCTTGTTCCACTCCTTGAGTTTATGTTTGATGTACTTGAATTTCTTATATAGTTTGAACATCCTTGTCCCTTTCTCTGGTTGTTTCTCCCGCCACCATTGGCTAATGTTCTCCTTGAAGGTGGGATGTTCGATCCAAAATTTCTCAAATCTAAAAGGTCTATTCTTTGGTGTGGTTTGGAAGTTTTATTCAAATTGGATTGGCCAGTGGTCAGAACCCCCCCAGGGAAGGATGTTGGTCTAAAGTTAATCCCTGCAGGATGATGGACTCCAACACCAAGAATATGTCTATCCTTGTCGCTACCTAATGTTTATTTACCTATTTGCTTTTCCAGGTGAACTGGCCATTACTGGTTCTGATGTCCACCATCTCCACTGTGTCAATGAAAGCTGAAAAGTCTTTTGCATTTATATCCAATCTCCTGGTGCCTCCTTTTTTCTCTGCAAGTGCCGTGATGATGTTGAAGTCCTCTGCCAGGATCTAGTGGAGGTTGTTGGAATGAAATTTTTGGTTTTCGAGGTCTAGGAGCATTCTTCTCTTTTCTTCCAACATCTGGGGTCCATGCACATTAGTGCATAGAATCACCTCTGTGTTACCTATGATTTGCATGTTAACTGAAAGTGTGTGTCTGGTGGCTTCAACTGCTAGTAGATTCATCACTTGTGGGTTCCACAAAGTGATAATACAACCTGGCATCTGTTGTCCTTCGATAGCCAACATCTTGTACTTTCTCCATTATTTTTTGTTGATTGTTTCCATTTTGTTTATAGTGCAATTTGTCTCGTGGATGAAACAGAGGTCTGGTTGTTCCTTCCTCAGTTTGTTTTTAAGGATTCTTTGCTTTCGTGGGTTGTTTAGGCCTCTAATATTTCATGTTATAATCTTCATTTAAACATGTGGGGAGGATTTGGGAAAGAGATTTTTGATCTTACCTGAGTTTATCAACAGAGCTCTTAGTTCCTATAGGGCTATGTTGTTTGATTTCCTACCTTTCTTCCTTCTCGTTTGCTTGGGTGAGAGATGTGGTTGTCCCTCACCTGCTTTGATTCCTAGGTTTCCTATCTCCCCATGCGTGTGCTTGATCCCTCTATATTTTTATTCCTCCCTTAGAAGGAGGAGATATTGGATACGATCTAGTTTCTCCACTGGTACATTTTCTATGCCCTGCATTTTCCATTGCTCCAGTATGTTTGGGAGATCTATTCCTTCCCTTTCCATAATATCTCTGATATCAGGATCTTCCGTACCTACCTCGCTTGGTGTCATTTCTGCGTCTCCGTCTGCCTCTTGCATGGGAATGTTGGCATCTCTGGTTTCTCCATTCATAGGAGTTGTGATACCCCCCTGTTCCATCTTATTGCTTGGACTATCTATGTTCTCATTTGTTGCTTGTTCCCTAGCTTCTTTAGCTTTTTCCTTTTCCTTTCCTCCTTCTTCCCCTTTGTTGGTATTGTCCTGCCCTTCTGTTCTAGTCACCACTTTTGGATTGCTTCCTTTTGGGGCTTTACTTGGTTTCTTGTTTGCTCTTTTTTTATGGTTCAACTTTATAAACCCATCCTCATCCTGCTGTATTTTGGTGTTTTACGCTTCTTGTTTTTTATTGAGAGGACATTCTCTGATTAGGTTTCCATTTTCATGGCATCTTCTACATCTGAATGGTATCTTCTCGTATTCGATGCTTTGTATCCATTCCTCATCTCTGAATTCCAGGCTTATGGCTTCTAAAAGCGCCCCTGAAACATCCATCTCTATACAGATCCTTTCATAGGAGGTATATCTCCCTTTTAGAGTTTCTTTCGATGTCTTCACATATTTTCCAAGTTTGTTCCCGATTGCTTCGATGGTGGAGGGAAGCCAATAGTCTAGTGGTAGGGAGTAAAGCCTCAACCAGATGGGTACATTCTTGAAGGTTTTTTTTCTAGGGAGAAGTTGTCCTTCCATGGACATATGTACAGTCCTGCTAAGGCGTGGAAGTATGTCCTCCCCTCAAAGACTTTATCCCTGTCCTCCAAGTTCATGAATATTGCTGTGAAGAAGCCTTTCAAACCTAGGTGGAGTTCCACTTTCCTGCTTAGCTTCCATTGATATTTTATCCGGTTGTGCAACATTCTTTCTATGGGCCACAAACCCATGAACTTGCAAATTAGTGCATGCGTCTTCATCTGGTCTCAGAAGAGGTGCATTTGTGGATCTTCCAGTATTACCTTGGGTATCCGTATTGTTTTAGGTTTACACGAGTTGTGCTCTTCTACCCCATTGGGGTTCGCTCATTTTTGTGCATCATTCTGGGTTTCTCTAGCTTCTTCCCCCATGAGATCCCTTTTTTCTGGTTTCTTTCTTCATTCTTTTCCAGCCCTGATCTCAAGGTGCTTGTCACTGATTCCTTGAAACCTACGCCTCGTGGGCCTTTCCCCCTGTTCACCACTACCTGCTTGTATGAGGGGGTTCCATTACCTCCCCCTTTGGTAACCATGTTGTCCTCTGTTGTGACCACGAATGTCAAACCCTATCTTGAAGTTTCTACAAACCCTAGCTCCATTATCGTGATATCCAAATAGAGTGTACCATTGAAGCTAATTCAAATTGGCACATGTCAAGTCCATGTCTTTTCTGTAAATTGCGGGGATTTGTTTCCTTAATAAATTGTGTTTGTTTTCTAGATAAATTTTATATATTTAATGAATATCCTTTGATTCACCCCTCTCAAAGGTTGTTTATTAACCCTATGGAAGATATACGTGGACTTGTACATTAGAATTTGAGTTTATCACTTATGTTGTCGGTTAGTGTAAGCTTTCTCAGAGATGGTTTATGTTTTTTCCAACACATTTTAAAGTACCGCCACATAAAACTGTAGTTATCATATCTGATCAGGGAATCATTCTCCATAATTACAAGTCTCACCCATTCATTTCATCGTTCGTGTTCATTTTTTGGGTGGCCTAATTCATGCAGATAAAATACAGATTTTTAATTTAATAATGCTTTGTAATCTACTTAGAAATGGAATTGGTAGTCCTTTCAGTGAACAAAAATATAGAAGAGAATGTAAAAGAAATTTTATAAAACAATTTTTTTAATACTTTTAAAGAGATTTTATAAAACATTTTGTTTAATACTTTAAAATTATATAAATAATTTGGAGAATGAGAAGTGATTTTTTTTGGTCTCTGAACTATATATATATTAGAATATTAATATTTTAATATTAATTAAAAATAATGATGATAAGATTCACCTAATCAATAAATAAAAGGTTTTTCATTAACCTCTTTATATAATATAACAATGTAGTAGAATGCCATTTATTCTCTTCTGTAATATTGATAATGTTATTTGATGTATAGAATTGATTATATACAATTAATGAATAACTTTGTGATTTGATATCTGTAAGAAGAACTATTGGGTGTATGAAGCACTATTGGGTGTAGGATGAACTATTGGGTGTATGAAACACTATTGGGTGTAGGAAGAACTATTGGGCGGATGAAGCACTATTGGGTGGATAGTGGTGACCAATTTAAAGTCTAAGTTGAGTCATTACTATTTTATTTCTGTTTAAATGATACACAATGAATTTTTATTTTTATTTATTTTTAATCTTGTTTTAATGGAAATAATATATA
>JZKD02S1678083.1:95460-110319 GCA_000966675.3 Picea glauca | reverse complement strand
ATATATATATATATATATATATATATATATATATATAGGAGCCAACAACATCCAAAGCCCTAACCTAATGATATGGATTAGTAAAAAATCCTAATTCCTTAACCAAAAATAGAAAACCATAAAAAAAAACCATGTGCCAAAAAACTGTCGAAGAATGGACATGAAAATCGAGGCGACACGAAAAATGAGGAAAAATGTGACACGTTTCCCAATGATTTTTTTTTTCTTGGGGTCATTTCCCCCAAATACCCACACAAGGGGCTACTACCCCCCTCAAACCCCTCTGCGTGCCTCGTGCAACGTAGAAGACATTAGAGCTATTCGTGCAAAGAATATAACACATACCCAACATTCTCCCACTTATTTTTTTCTTTGCATACAGGGGATTAGAGGGTTACATAGTCAATAATCCAATGAAACAATGCCCATGGATCCTCTACACCAGGAGAAATTTTTGCTCTTAGATTTTGTTAATGAATATGAAACATTATTCAAAGTGTCCACCTTCATCAACAACACTTTCTTTTGTTCAACCATGTCTCTCACAAAGTGATATTGAAGATCAATATGCTTTGTCTTTGAATGATAAGCCAGGTTCTTCGCTAGAAAAATTGCACTCTAACTGTCACAATCTATCCTTACAACTTTCTATACCAACCCAATACCTTAACACAATATTTGTAACCATACTGCTTCCTTACTTGCATGAGTGGCTTAGATGTATTTAACTTCTGTAGTTGAAAGTGCCACTACATCCTGTCTTTTGCTCATCCAACTGATTACTCCTCTAAACAGTTTAAACACATACCCGCTTGTAGATCTCCTACAATCCAGATCTCCAACCCAGTTTGCATCCACAAATCCATGTATGTCCAACACTCTATCCAATCCATAGTTACCAGTGCCATGCAAATACTTGAAAACCCTTTTTATTGTTGTTGTCGCAAGAGTTGACTCTAGGCTGTGAAAGAGCCAAGTCTTAGCACATTTTTAAAAGAAATAAATCTTGTTGATCGGTCAGTCATAGGAGGCTTCTAGAACCATGTCCAAAATAGTCATTCCACTCATTTATAGATCAGAAACAAAAGGCATGACCTCGTTTGTCTAATTCATTTTAAAATATCATGAGGATGGATAGCAAATAGGGATGAACAAAACTGAAAGAAAAAGCCAAGCATCTGGTATTTCTTTCAATAGAATAAATAACACTGAAACTTCAAATATCTGAACACAGGTCTTGTCTCACTCATAGAAAGACAAAGGAAAGGCTGCAAACAAATAAAACTTGTAAATGAGGCAAAAATGATTAAGGCGCAGGTCTTGTTCTACTCACGACAAAACAAAGGAAAAATTGTACATTAAAGGATGCTTCAAAATAGCTACATCAGAGGTTGTAATGAATTGTAACCATTACAAGATAAAATAACGAACATAAGGCAGAAAAAATAGTGATGAAAACTTCATAAACGATAATACTGGAAGAAAACAGAATTAGACAGTGACAAAGTATAGAATCTCTTGAACTCTGTTCTATATTTTATAAAAAAAATACATTACAAACCCAGCCTGTGAAAGGCTCCCGGGATGTCCCCCCTTTTTCTCGTGTTACAAACCTCATTCTTTTAAAAGAGAGAAAATCTAACAAAAAACTCTTAGCGTTCCGGGAATCTGAACCGGTTCGCCTTCTCTGGAAAATTTCGACTGCTAGGTGTTCTGTTGTATGCTCTGCAGGCTACTTGAAC
The DNA here is from genome assembly GCA_000966675.3 of Picea glauca. Lineage (NCBI taxonomy): Eukaryota > Viridiplantae > Streptophyta > Pinopsida > Pinales > Pinaceae > Picea > Picea glauca. Next base: position 108,577 of record JZKD02S1678083.1, on the reverse strand, counting down.
CGCTGCCAAGGGATTAGACAAGTGGACAAAATGATATCGTCATAATCAGTTTTAGAAGCATCCTGAGGCGAGGAAGTGCCAAGACTGTCTGCAAGAGAAACAAATCAATCTTCTGACTTTGTTTTGTTCACTTTCTTCCTGTGCGTCGTATATGTTAGTTTTTGTAAAGACTCCTCTTCGGTCTATGCACAAAACTCATCTTGAGTTTTCTCAGATAACAGGACAAATAGACTGTCATATTTTTTGATCTTTAATTCTCTTGATTGATTTTGGAATCTCGCCATCTCGTTTGCATAGACTGCTTGATGCCCCAACGATAGAATGCATAGTCTCGATCGTGAAACATGTAACGGTTCAAAATGAAACCTGGAAATTATACCCAACATGCCAACAACAAACAACTTCCCATCGATCGAGTGCCGTTGGTGAAATGTACCCAAAACCACAAGGCAGAGCCTTGTCATTTCCTTTCTCTGGTGGAACAAAATTGCAGTCGAGTTCTGACCAGGAATTTATCATAAGCTTCCCCTGTGTTGGATATAAATTTTCTTTTATGTTTCCTGACCCTTACGGGACTAGTAATGAATCTTACAGAAATAGCAATTCCAAATAGGGAATGCTTTGCTGGAAAAAAAATTCAAATGGAAATTGACATGACTTATCCATTCAACCCTAAAAATTTCTGCATTTCGACAATCAAAATGCGAAATTGAGGGAACGACTTATGCGACCTCTCTTTGAGCATAATCTCAGGACATTCCATTATAAATGATTCTAAAGAAACTCAGTGATTACTAGTAGTGGATGGAATCCAGAGATTCAATTTGTACATGAGACTGAGTGAGAATTTGAACGTGCTGGGGGAGACAACTAAGGGCCAATGGCCAAAGTGACAGAAAGAACAGTTGACATAGAAAATGTGAATACCACCGATTAGCAAAACCAAAAGATTGTTGATTCCCTTCCTTCTGGAAATGCCAAACAACTTCTTTCGAGTCAATAAGATGAGCAACTTTACCCACGAACGCATGAACACCAGTAGTAATGACATCGGCCTCCATTTCTCCTAGCCAACCATCGCGGCGATAGATAAGCATTGTCAAATTTCCCATAAATAACTCCAGTCACAGGATGACCCATAGGATCGATTCTCCTTCTTTTCAGATACGAGTGTAGAACTTGAAGTAGTTTTATTTTGTCCTTGTGAATTTTTCCCCAGCAGAGTCAAAATCTTGAATCTCTCCATGGCTTTCTCCAAATATTCACATGCAGCCGCATATTGCCTTAGGCCGACCAGAGTATGGCCTTTCCTAGAGAGTATTTTTAGATTGCCAGACTCAAACCCAATGGTAATGTCTCAGTCATGATTACCAATGGTAACGCTACCAATGGTCTCCCCCGAAAGTCTGGCCGAAGGTCAGTCTGAAGGAGCAGTGTTATCTGAAACGAGAATCAACAAAAGTCACATAGTGCTTTCTATCTCTGAATCTCTAGTCTGTCACTCAATGGATCGTTTAAAACCATCTTTTGCTTAGTTATGTCGATACTAAAAACTGTTCCACGATATGCTCCATAACCTTATTATGTATCATGCCACCAACCACGATTCGAAAGATGCTGCCCTCCTTCCTTTCACTGTCTTTTAAATCATTTTCTATAACTCATTTTAAAATTCATTGTATTGTATTTTGCTGAGATGCATAGAACGTAGAAAGGTAATGGGACGATTTTCTCCCTCGGGGAAAGGAGATCACAATTATCAGGAAGATGAATTTGATGCGTGCTTTATCTTGGTCTTCTTCTATATTTGTCTCACCAGCAACACGGCTACTAAACTGCATTGGTTCTTGAACAGAACTCCATTTCTGCCCACCCTCACTATCAATTGATCCAGAGGAGTATCTTCCAAAATGCTGATTCTTACTTTGTAAAAAGTTCATGAGGTCCACTTCAATTCTTGGTGTATACTGCTTCAGAGATCGACGCAGTGTGCTTTGCTCTTCAATTGTGAGGCCTAAGATAAAATTCAAGACGGATGTAGACAGATATAATAGCAGTAACAACCATCTCCTTAAGTTTTGTATTTTTATCATTTGCCAATGGTGCTAACTTTGCAAGCCACCATTTCAGCAACCCACTTCCACTAGAAGTTTCACCATTCATTCCTAATTTTGTAAAGGAAGATATAGCAAACTCTATAACAACCACCTTGGCCTTTGGTGAGCACTGCTCATCGAGTGAACGGAGTAAGATGGGAAGGACCAAGTCTATGCTATAAGTATTGCTTACAATCTCCGATGTTGATGAACAAAATTGCCTAATTAACTCCTTTGGATCAACCAACCTTGAAAAGACATGAGGTAGAATCCTTTCAAGAAACCCTTCAAATGGATTTCGACAAGTTGGTATCAATTCAACAAGTGTGGAAAGTACTACTTGGGCCACTTTATGATGTGGATCATCCAAATGCTGAAAAAAACAACTTCATGACCTTCTCAAAACTTTGGGTTATGTCTTATACACCTTCAGGCCCTTGTTGTAGCATTTTCCTTAAGTAGTTAAAAGTAACAACTCTAGCACACCAGTCTGCACTGATACTAAGTCCCTCTGTAAGGGCATCATTGAGGAACATAAGACCATCCATATAATTAAACATTTCCCCAGTTGGTAGTTGGTTATCCTCAAAACTTAGTATATTGCTTCCAGCTGACCTTCCTGGCCCATGATTCTGTAAGAGTGGTCTCTGACAATTTGGTATTGAGTTGTAGTGTAAACCCTTGTAGCCTGTATCCTTGGATGGGGCATCCAAATATGATTTTTCCATTTGTGATTCTAATTTAAGAACACGCCTTGGTGCTTTTAGTGTCATTACTCTCTTCAAGAGAACTGCATTACGATCATTCTGGCACAATCCACGATGCGAGGAAGAATGCGAGCAAATTTACAGTTATGCAACATCATATTTATGCAATTATCAGCTGATTCGGCAATGAGAAGAACTGTTGTAACAACAAGTTTAAATAGGACCGGTATAAATAATTCAACGCAAGCCTCAAAATCTCCTAATAGCTCCTTCGACGACAAGCTCAACAAATGGCATGCCTGTTTCACTATGCTAAATCGACGATCAGATACTGAACAGTCAAAGGTCCCACGAGCTGCTTCAATAGCGCTGGAAAGCATCCATAGTCAGAAGCACCTCCAAAAACAAGACCTTCAACTCTTTGCATAGCAACAATCCTTACTCACTAGTCCTTCTCTGGTGTAAGCATCCCGACAATCTTATCCATTTCTCTCACTAATTCCTTTTCAGAATATACTTTTTTAGGATCGATAGGCTTCTCAGTGACATCGTTATCCCCACTTAACTTCTTTTCTTCTGCCTTGTTCTCTCATGCCTGAACCAATCTGTCCATATGCAAGAACCGTAGCCTTGGACAACGCAGTCAATTTTTGATATCTGTTACAACATCGGCTCCAACTAGGGATGGCACTTTCTCATAAAGTGCCAAGAACAGTAGACCAGGTGCCTCCTTCCATTTGGCTTCCCAAAATCATCAAATCCTAAACTTTGTCACTTTACTTGCATCTTAGCGGAACGAAAAACTGCTTATTCATCCATTGGACTATGGAGTCGTAATGCTTTATCTCAAAACCATACTGGATTCAAAACTGAACTGAAAACATATTGAAAACCACCGTTGTAATCTAATGCTTGAAGTCAAGCTTATTTATATACATCACCTCTTCTAACTACTGAAATATTTCCAGAATCAAATGATACGAAAATGCCAGTGAGGCGAATCCAATAATTGTCTTCTTCTTTGAAACTTTCTCACACTTTCTCCGAGCAGGCTGAAGCAGGAAATTGACAATCCCCACCTGGCCTGTTGGTGATCACGGATTTTCGAACCTTTCATGAATTCTTGTGACCAAATATTCATGACACAACATACTCCCCCATTAAATGAATGTAAAAGATCAACAAAAGGGTCTTGGAATAACATATCATACTAAGGCATTAAAACATCCAGGACTACTCTATGTTCTGATTCATGATGCTCAGGATCATTAAACATGGCAACCATATCTTTTTCATGTAACAAGGCAGAGTCTACAATCTGATCTTCTGGCAGGAAATCATCATAAATAGGTTCACTAAATTCCTGTAAAATTTCATGAAATACCTGACTGTCGCCATTTAAAAACAGATTTACATCTTCTTCTTGAGTAAGTTGACAAGATCCAGCATCTTCATGAGCCAACTCTTCCTCAAGGGGACTTGTATCACAACAATCTTCAAAAAGGATTTCAGCAGAATATATCCTCTTACAATGTTGATGAAAAAGTGTGTGAAAGCATCTCAATGAAGGATTACTGGAATGGGGTAAGGATTTATACCAGAGTCTAGCATCATTTTCCAATGAAAACATAAACAATTTCATGAGGACATCTTCATGATGTACATTTAATTCCTCCATGAGCTTGTGGAACTCAAACAAATGTTGACCAAGATTGTCGTCTTCATATTCTCCAAATTTAGGAAGGATATATGCCCAAATTTTAATGTCTGGAACAGTGTTTGGAAAGCCATAAACATTTGTAAAGTCCAGAGGAGAAAACCTTGTAGCAATTCGAGCAGTGAACAAATTCGACATTTGAGAGCAGTGGAGTCGCCAACAAAATCATGTAGAGTCTACGAACCAAGGAGTCGCCAGGTGAATGATCACAGCCAATTTAATGCCTATCCCTTGTTCACCATCAAGAGATAGATTTGAACTTTGTCATATCCCAGGGAAGATAACCTCGTCCTCCATCCCTGACAACGGTGCCAGAAAATGTTGTCGCAAGAGTTGAATCTAGGCTGTGAAAGAGCCAAGTCTTAGCACATTTTTAAAAGAAATAAATCTTGTTGATCGGTCAGTCATAGGAGGCTTCTAGAACCAGGTCCAAAATAGTCATTCCACTCATTTATAGATCAGAAACAAAAGGCATGACCTCGTTTGTCTAATTCATTTTAAAATATCATGAGGATGGATACCAGATAAGGATGAACAAAACTGAAAGAAAAAGCCAAGCATCTGTTCTTTCTTTCAATAGAAGAAATAGCACTAAAACTTCAAATATCTAAACGCAGGTATTTTCTCACTCATAGAAAGACAGAGGAAAGGCTGCGAACAAATAAAACTTGTAAATGAGGAAAAAACGATTAAGGTGTAGGTCTTGTTCTACTCACGGCAAAACAGAGGAAAAAATGCACATTAAAGGATGCTTCAAAATAGCTACAACAGAGGTTGTACTAAATAGTAACCATTACAATCTGAAATAACGAACATAAGGCAGAAAAAACGGTGATGAAAACTTCAGAAACAATAATACTGGAAGAAAACAGAATTAGACAGTGACAAAGTATAGAATCTCTTGAACTCTGTTCTATATTTGTTAAAAATAATACATTACAAACCCAGGCTGTGAAAGGCTCCCGGGATGTCCCCCCTTTTTCTGGTGTTACAAACCTCATTCTTTTAAAAGAGAGAAAATCTAACAAAAAACTCTTAGCGTTCCGGGAATCTGAACCGGTTCGCCTTCTCTGGAAAATTTCGACTGCCAGGTGCTATGTCGTATGCTCTGCAGGCTACTCGAACTGCTGCCAAGGGCTTTGACAAGTGGACAAAATTATATTGACATAATCAGTTTTAGAAGCATCCTGAGGCGAGGAAGTGCCAAGATTGTCTGCAAGAGAAACAGATCAATCTTCTGACTTTGTTTTGTTTACTTTCTTCCTGTGCGCCGTATATGTTATTTTTTGTAAAGACACCTCTCCGGTCTGTGCACAAAACTCATCTTGATTTTTCTCAGATAACAGGACAAATGGACCGCCATCTTTTTTGATCTTTAATTCTCTTGATTGATTTTGGAAGCTCGCCGTCTCGTTTTTCATAGACTGCTTGATGTCCCAGTGATAAAATGCATAGTCTAGATCGTGAAACATGTAACGGCTCAACATGCAACCTGGACATTATACCCAACATGCCAACAACAAACAGCTTCCCATTGATCAAGTGCCGTTGGTGAAATTTACCCAAAACCACAAGGCAGAGCCTTGTCATTTCCTTTTTCTGGTGGAACGAAATTGCAGTCGAGTTCTGACCAGGAATTTATCATAAGCTTCCCCCGTGTTGGATATAAATTTTCTTTTATGTTTCCTGACCCTTACGGGACTAGTAATGAATCTTACAGAAAAAGCAATTCCAAATAGGAAATTCTTTGTTGGAAAAAAAATTCAAATGGAAATCAACATGACTTATCCATTCAACCCTAAAAATTTCTGCATTTCGACAATCAATATGCGAAATTGAGGGAATGACTTATGAGACCTCTCTTTGAGCATAATCTCAGGACATTCCATTATAAATGATTCTAAAGAAACTCAGTGATTTCTAGTAGTGGATGGAATCTAGAGATTCAGTTTGTACACGAGACTGCGTGAGAATTTGAACGTGCTGGGGGAGACGACTAAGAGCCAATGGACAAAGTGACAGAAATAACAGTCGACATAGTAAATGTGAATACCACCGATTAGCAAAACCAGGCGATTGTTGATTCCCTTCCTTCTGGAAATGCCCAACAACTTCTGTCGAGTCAATAAGATGAGAAACTTTACCCATGAACGCATGAACACCAGTAGTAATGACAACGACCTCCATTTCTCCTAGCCAACCATCGCGGCGATAGATAAGCATTGTCAAATTTCCCATAAATAACTCCAGTCGCGGGATGACCCATAGGATCGATTCTCCTTCTTTTTCAGATACGAGTGTAGAACTTGAAGCAGTGTTATTTCATCCTTGTTGTGAATTTTGCCCCAGCAGAGTCAAAATCTTGAATCTCTCCATGGCTTTCTCCAAATATTCGCATGAAGCCACATACTTCCTTAGGTCGACCAGAGCACGGCCTTTTCTAGAGAGTATTTTAAGATTGCCAGAATCGATCCCAATGGTAACGTCTCAGTCATGATTACCAATGGTAACGATACCAACGGTCTCCCCCGAAAGTCTGGCCGAATGTCAGTCTGAAGGAGCAACGTTATCTGAAATGAGAATCAGCAAAAGTCACATAGTGCTTTCTATCTCTAAATCTACAGTCTGTGACTCAATGGACCGTTTAAAACCATCTTTTGCCTAGTTATGTCAATACTAAAAACTGTGCCACGGTATGCTCCATAACCTTATTATGTATCATGCCACCAACCACGATTCCAAAGATGCCGCCCTCCTTCCTTTCACTGTCTTTTAAATCATTTGCTATAACTCATTTTAAAATTCATTGTATTGTATTTTGCTGAGATGCGTAGAACGTAGAAAGGTAACGGGACGATTTTGTCGCTCGGGGAAAGGAGATCACAATTATCAGGAAGATGAATTTGATGCGCACTTTATCTTGTTCTTCTTCTGTATTTGTCTCACCAGAAACAGAGCTACTAAACTGCATTGGTTCTTGAACATAACTCCATTTCCGCCCACCCTCACTATCAATTGATCCAGAGGAGTATCTTCCAAAAAGATGATTCTTACTTTGTAAAAAGTTCATGAGGTCCACTTCAATTCTTGGTGTATACTTCTTCAGAGATCGATGCAGTGTGATTTGCTCTTCAATTGTGAGGCCTAAGATAAAATTCAAGACGTATGTAGACAGATATAATAGCAGTAACAACCGTCTCCTTAAGTTTTGTATTTTTATCATTTGCCAATGGTGCTAACTTTGCAAGACACCATTTCAGCAACCCACTTCCATTGGAAGTTTCACCATTCATTCCTAATTTTGTAAAGGAAGATATAGCAAACTCTATAACAACCACCTTGTCCTTTGGTGAGCGCTTCCCATCGAGTGAATGGAGTAAGATGGGAAGGACAAAGTCTATACTATAAGTATTGCTTACAATCTCCGATGTTGATGAACATAGTTTCCTAATTAACTCCTTTGGATCAACCAACCGTGAAAAGACATGAGGTAGAATCCTTTCAAGGAACCCTTCAAATGTATTTCGACTAGCTGGTATCAATTCAACAAGTGTGGAAAGTACTGCTTGGGCCACTTTATGATGTGGATCATCCAAATGCTGAAAAAAACAACTTCATGACCTTCTCAAAACTTTGGGTTATGTCCTGTACACCTTCAGGCCCTTGTTGTAGTGTTTTCCTTAAGTAGTTAAAAGCAACAACTCTAGTAGACCAGTCTGCACTGACACTAAGTCCCTATGTAAGGGAATCATTGAGGAACATAAGACCATCCATATAATTAAACATTTCCTCAGTTGGTAGTTGGTTATCCTCAAAACTTAGTCTATTGCTTCCAGCTGACCTTTCTGGCCCACGCTTTCGTAAGAGTGGTCTCTGAAAATTTGGTATTGAACTATAGTGTAAATCCTTGTAGCCTGTATCCTTGGATGGGGCATCCAAATATGATTTTTCCATTTGTGATTATAATTTAAGAACATGCCTTGGTGCTTTTAGTGTCATTACTCTCTTCAAGAGAACTGTGTTACGATCATTCTGGCACAATCCACGATGCGAGGAAGAATGCGAGCAATTTTACAGTTATGCAACATCATCTTTATGCAATTATCAGCTGATTCGGCAATGAGAAGAACTGTTGTAACAACAAGTTTAAAGAGGACCGGTATAAGTAATTCAATGCAAGCCTCAAAATCTCCTAATAGCTCCTTCGACAACAAGTTCAACAAATGGCATGCCTGTTTCACTATGCTAGATCGACGATCAGATACTGAATAGTCAAAGGTCCCACGAGCTTCTTCAATAGCGCTGGAAAGAATCCATACTTAGGAGCACCTCCAAAAACAAGACCTTCAACTCTTTGCATAGCAACAATCCTTACTGACCAGTCTTGCTCTGGTGTAAGCATCCCGACAATCTTATCCATTTCTTTGACTAATTCCTTTTTGGAATATACTTTTATAGGATCGACAGGCTTCTCAGTGACATCGTTATCCTCACTTAACTTCTTTGCTTCTGCCTTGTTCTCTCATGCCTGAACCAATCTGTCCATATGCAAGAACCATAGCCTTGGACATCGTAGTCAATTTTTGATATCTGTTACAACAACTGCTATCCAATGCTCTTTCCCTGGTTTTGACATATAGATGCTAACAAATCCCATTGCATGTACAATGTTTGGTCAAGTACATACCATTGCATACATCAAAGTTCCAACTAAACTCACATATGGAACACGAGACATGTCCTCCTCCACTTCTCGTGTCTTAGAACACTGATCCGCAGATAAATTTACGCCAACAGGAATAAGGACCTTGACCGATTTACATTCCTGCAGATTAAACCTCTACAATATTGGCTTGACATATTTTCTCTGATTTAACCAAAGTGTCCTCTTTTTTTGATCTTTTTTAATTTCCATGCCCAAAATGAAATTTGAAGCACTGAGATCCTTCATGTCAAATTTAGAGGACAACTGAGTTTTTACATCTTGGATAATTTCATTGTTGTTTCCTATAAGCATCATGTCATCCACATACAATACCAAATTAATGAAAATATCACCAATTAATTTAAAATATACACAATTATCCTCTTTGATTCTTGTGAAGATAAGTCCCAACATATAAGTATCAAATTTTTGATATCACATCCTTGGTGATTGTTATAAACCATACAAGGAATTTTTCATCTTGCATACCAACTCCTTCTTTCCCTTCACACCAAATCCTTCTGGATGCTTCATATAGATTTCTTCTTCCATATCCCCATGTAGGAATGTTGTCTTCACATCCATTTGTTCCACTTAAAAATAAAATGCAACAAAAAAATTAACATAAATCTTATAGAAGTTAACTTGGCAACATGAGAAAAAATATCACCAAAACCAATTCCCTTAACCTGGGAATAGCCCTTTGCTACTAACCGACATTTGTGTTTCTCCACTTTTCCTTTTGAATTCAACTTCTTTTTAAATACCCATTTTCTACCAAGGGGATTTCTTCCAGTCGAAAACTTCACTAGATACCAAACCTCATTATTATCCAAGGCATCCATTTCTTCATCCTTATCCTTTTTCCAAAGATTTCCATCCTCTGAATCCACTGCCTCCCTGACAATTCTAGGATCATCATTAGTAATAGACAAAGAAAAAATTGAATAGAAATCATATGGAGTATACCTTTCTGGTAGCCTTCTTTCTCGAACCGATCTCCTCAATACTAGATTATGGGGATCTTCTTCTTTGGATTCCCATTCTTCTGTAGTGTCTGATTCATCATTCTTTAAATCAAAATCTATTTTCTTTGGTTCTTCCTTATTTGGTAGGAATTCCTATTTAACAACACCCCTCATTTATCTAAATACCACATCTTGGTTATACAAAACCTTCTTAGTTTCTGGGTTCCAAAGATTATAACTTTTGATACCATCTTTATACCCAATAAAGATACACTTTTCAACCTTCTTATCTAGCTTACTTATGTTTTCCTTTGAAACATGAACATAGGAATCACAACCAAATACCTTGAGATGTGTGAGAGAAGGTTTCTTACTAGTCCATACTTGATCAAAATCTGGACCAGGGGTCAAAATTTAGCTCAAAATCAAATTTCTCAAAATTGCCTCAAAAAAAACAGGTGTGTAGCCCTCATCGTCACGAACTCAATGCAACTCGTTTGGGTTCAAACGGATGTCGGATGAGAGAGATATCGCGATCTGTTCGAATCGCCAAACATGCAAAAAAAAGTGCTGACTGTACAGTCCGTACAACCTATATGTCATGACTGTACGCTGAGTTGGTAGGTGACGTGGAATGATGCTAAGTTGGCAAGCTACTAAGTTGGAATTGACGTGGCAGAGTTTGGTCGAATCATTTGAGGACACGTGGCAGTTTTGGTCAGTTGTACGGTGCCACGTGGCCCAAACATGGGCTGCCACATGGCACCCTGTTATTCGTTTGGTTGTTTAAAAGTTTATGGAGTCCATCGAACTCGACCCCGCGACCTCCATGCACATGCAAATTATTTGCAAAGGCCATCAACCAATGCGCCACCATAGTAGTTATTACTATATAACGGTTTCAAAATTATTTGAGTTTGTATATGGTGTATTTCGGCGGGGGGTCGGGCTGGGGCTTAGCCCCAACCTGCGGTTGTATTAACAATCCATATGACCCAACTCCACATTCACATGCATGTTCAAACAGTTAGCCCACGATTGTGTTGGTAATGCATATGACCGGTGGTTAACAACTTGTGCGCACGGGTTTAACGGTTAGCCTATGATTATATTGTTAATTCATATGGCCACCAGTTAACACATTGCGCGCACATTTCAAACGGAGCCCCAACCCCTAGTCGCACAACCCATATCCATATGACCATAGCCAAGAAAATGCGCAAGAGTTTTGTAATGACCATAACCACGGGCCAAATACATGGCAGTTAACCATTGGTTTTTGGAACTAGCCCTTTTGCAGTAGCGCGAGGTCACATGGTGACCCATATGCCCATGGTCTTGGCGGTTAGGGGCTAGGTGCACCCTAACCATTCGACAGTTTCACCTATTTTTTGGTTATGCACTCAGTGCTATGTTTTAGCACGAGATTGAGCATGTGTGCTAGGTTGGCCACACAGAGGTGCGTTTTGGCAAACCAGAGACAACAAGCTTGAAGGAGGAAAATGGTAGGAGGTCTATCTTCTTCATTTTTTGGCAAAATGAGGTGCCGAAAAATCCCATCTAGGGGTTTTTGGATGTTCTAAATCCATTGGCACTATTTTCAAAGCCATTTGAAGACTTCTTTTACACGTTTTTCACCATTGAAGTTTCAGGAAGCTCCAGGGAGCTTGAAGCCCTCATTGATTGAGGTCATGCTGAGATGAGCCAAAGTCTGTTTTTGGCTAATTGTTATGCTCTGAACACATTGGGATAGGTTTCAGAGGCTTTTAAGGACTTTTACAGGTGTTTTTTCCACAATGAAGCTCAGGGAAGCTCGAGGTCACATGTAGAAGAGGTCATGCCCGGATTAGCCATGATCCGTTTTCAGAATTCTATTAGTCATTTTTGGGGTTTTTATGTATTTTGAACCCAATGGTACAGTCAGTATTTCCATTGGAGTTGAGAAGCATCTTGTAAAAAGAATCATTGACAAATTAATCCTAAAGAACCAAGTCCATTGATGGAGGCTCAATGAGATGTAACCCAGAGAGGGGTGAACTCCTTTATCATCTTGTTATTGTTGTGAGTTTGATGGTTTATTTGCTGCAAGTTATGTTTCCTATGTATTTATTTAAAACACATATTTAACCATTTAAAGGAAAAATTCCTCACACATGAAAATTTAAAAGAAGATGCATAAACTTGGCACATAATCTATCTTGCATATTTTAACATATGGAGAAAGGTCCTGTAAATTTTATTTAAATGGAATAGAGGGTGCTTGCATAGCATAATAAGTCAGCCCCCTATTTTCAGATCAGGTGGTATCAGAGAATAGTTTTTCTCATGTTATTGCCATTGATAGCTAGAGTTTTAGCTGTTGGTATTATTGTGCAAGTTTTGTATTGAAGTTTGATATCTTGCAAGGATGCAGGAAGCTTCAAACATTGATAGTTCTCATACATCTTCATTATCCAAGTTCTTTTACAAAGAGATGTTGAAGGAGTTTGTAACCATGAGAGATATGGTACAAGAGTTGTGGGAAGATAGAGAAGAGAGGATTTCTCTTGAAGAGCAGTTGATGGCCATGAAGAAGGAGAAAGACCAGCTTCTTGAAAAGTTGCATGAGACGGAGACTCAACTCCATGAGGCAAAGGAAACCCTTACCAAGTACATGCATGACCATGAGGTATGTAATGTTAGATTATCTTCAAATTCCTCTCAAGATGAATTCTTTGGTGTTTTTGAAAATCACACTGGAGGAATAGGGTCCAAGTTATTGTTAAAAATGGGCTATGAAGGTAGAGGTTTAGGCAAGTATGCACAAGGAATTGTTGAGCCTATTGTTGTTGAAGAGAGGCCCAAGTATTGTGGTCTTGGATATGAACAAAGAAATGGAGCAAATTCCAAAGTTGAGGAGACAAGGGAAAAAGTTCCAAGAACAA
>JZKD02S1678083.1:47846-64357 GCA_000966675.3 Picea glauca | reverse complement strand
TATATATTAAAAAAAAAAAACAACAACAACAACAACATTTAAAAAAAAAAATGAAAATGAAAATCGTGCTCATTGTTTTTGAGCTGGCCCCCGAATAGTTGCACACGGTTTTCACACATTGAGTGGAGGAGAAGGAGAAGGAGGGAGAGGAGGAGGAGAAGGAGGCACACACGACACGTAGGGGAGGCCGGTAGCAGATAAGGCACACACGACACATAGAGAAGGAGGGTAGGGTAGCAGGGGAGAAGGAGGCATGCACGACAGCGTGGAGGTCGGTAGCAGGGGAGAAAGAGGAAAAAACCATGGTAAGTCTGCTTCCTCTTCCAAGATACCAAAACTTATAGTTTTTGGTGTCTTTTAAGTGCGTGAAATTGTACATTGACATTAAAATTTCCTAAAATTTTCTCTATTGACATCAAAATTTCCTAAAATTTCCTCTATTGACATTAAAATTTCCATACTATGAATATGTCAAAGACACACACTTCCATTCTTGCAAATGTCTCCTCTAGGTTATCCTTTTGAATGATACAATATCCATACACCATGAATAGCGTTTGAAACTGATTTCTTAACATCATTTTGGGGTTTAAACGCTAAACCTAATTTGGGGTTTAAACCCATGCTTAATAGGCCATTAAGACCCTATCAATAGGTAAATAACCTTATTTCAATAAGAGTGATGTAGACTGCACCCTCTGCCTCAGCAAAGGCCCTTGCGCTAACCTCCCGGTCTTAATGATCATTCTAATTTTACGCTCGAGCCGGAGTGGCTCCTTAGATTATCCATTGGAATCTCCTTTGAAATTGACCCACAGGTATTTTCGACTCCTCACGGTCTCTAGGTCGGTCACTGTTCTCTTCTCGACATAAGAATAGAAAATCAGGTTTCGGGTTTTTCAAACTCCTGATGTCATGACCCTTTGGTTCCCAATTTCCTGATCTCCGCTTCCCCGATAGGCCCTAATATTCGGTTAGTTCTCTGGCTAGGCTCGTGGTCCACATGAACTCCTTTCACATGACCTCGGTCTTACCCCATTTCAGGATTTCGTGACTTCAAAGGCCGAAGTTCTTTGGCTTTTGATTCCCTCGATCTCACGAATGCCAATTTCCTGATATGACTTTTCTTTCAGGACTTTCTTCGAAGGTTGAGATTGTTTCCATGCATCCTCAAGGATGGACGTTCCTCACCGCTTTGGGGTTTTCACCGTGGAAATTCTCGATGCCTCGCTATGATGAGATGATGAAAACAGGTTCCCACACGGAGCTCTCCTCTTTTTGGAAAATCGGACTTCACGATTCCAAGTTGCAAGTCCTCCTTGTCTCCCTGACTCGCAAAATGTCGATCCCCGACTTCCCTTGGATTTCTGACACATGTCCCAAGTGGATGGATGGTTCATATCAACCCTCTGGTTTCGCCAATTATACAAACCCAATCCACTTACCTATGTGAGTCCCGATGACCGAAATGCCAATGGGGATTCCGATCTCATCCATGTGTCCCGACTGATGGACGGTGCCAATCCTTTACAGGGTTTCCAACATGGATTTTCCCAGATCACTTGCTCACAGGACTTTTGATTTCGCGAATACCGAAATCCCGATGGCCACACCTCGGGTCATAACTCTCCTCCTCCCGTTCACGAAGCTTAAACCTCATGTAACTCCTAGTCAATCCAAAGACTGACGGGTGTTTGTGTGACGATCCGGCAGTTCACAATCTCCTGAGATTGAACTCCGGATGTAGTTGTAACCTTCTCACTTCTCTGGTAGATCTGACGGCTGGTGGGATTTTGCTAATCCTCCCCACAAATTCCTGACCATCGGTTTCTTTCCTTTGATGATTTCTACGAAAGAAAACCAAGGACTCTTCCCTGGACTTATCCGCTTGCGCTACAAACTTCTGATGCCCCTCAATGTTTTCAAAGGCTTTACTCCTCCTGAGCTTATCACAACTTCAAGCCTCAAAGAGGATCTTTACACGCACTCCTTGCGGCAACCTCCAAACACCTGAAGTGTTAAACTCTCTTTGACTTTGCGCACACTTTGCAGCAACGGTCTCTCAATGGCTTTGCTCAGTTCACTCCTCTGATACTCCTCTCAGCCTGCGCACTCCTTGCACGACTCCTACGCCTATATGCACTTTTGAATGAGAACAAGAGCTAAACTACTTGAGGCTTCTGTCAATGCACTCCTTGCGGACAACTTCGACTGCACTCCTTGCAGGAACCTTGCTCAAATAGAGAAACAATTGAAACTCATTCCTCCTTTCCTTCAAACTTTAAACTCAAACATGAAAGCATATACACAACACATAAAGCAAATGTATAATAGTAAGAAAACATTCATGAGCATATCATTCATACACAGAGAATAACACAAACCATGAATTTGAACCAATTCTTTCTATTAATTCAAATGTCTGTACATGGGTGTTCTTACACAGCTCTCTGCATTCTCTTGCTCTTCCTTCTTCATAATAATGTTACAATGCACAATGAGGGTGTCTATATCCCATTTCCCTCTTGCGCTCTCAAACTGTCTAATCTAGAATTAAATTCTATCTACCTGTATTAACTATCTTAAATGCCTCCTACCTACTAAGGACGAGAGCTAAAGGCTCAAGGTCTGATTACATTACACAAGTGAGCCTCATATTAATGACTTCATTTAAGATCACGCAACAACTCCCAAGGTGATTTCAAAATTTGTGTTGGCTTGTCCAGCTGTCTCTCGCTTCCGCGCTGGCTTTCTTGATGTGGGAGATGCTCCTGCATCATAATCCCTCGCTTGAAAATTTTCACGGGCTCCTGTCCATGAGCTCATGCACGGTCTGTCCATGCTTATGAATCTCTTCTTCGGTCTCCCAACTAGCATCTTCAACTGGATGGTTCTTCCATTTGACCAGATACTCAAGGTATTTCTTTCACCTAGTTCTCTTACTCACTCTCTTGTCTAATATGCACTCCATCGGTGGCTTATCCGCAACCGGCATATGCTTCGTCCACTGGATCACTGGCTACTCATTTCCAGTCTCTGTTTCTTCATCTTTATATGTGTACAAATCCAAGATATTGAATATTAGAGAAATTCTGATCCCATCGGGTAATTCAATTTCGTAAGCATTTGCCCCACATTTCTTCAAGACCCTACATGGCCTGATTTTCTTCATTTTCAGCTTATTATATGTTCCTCTCGAGAACCTTTCTTTTCTCAAATGTGCCAGAACCAAATCACCAACCTCAAACTGAAGTTGTCTTCTATGTTTATCTGCCCTACGTTTATATTCCTGGCTTGAATTCTGCAATCGTTCCTTCACCTGGCTGTGAAGTTCCCTCATCGCCTCTGCGAATTCTTCTACACTAGCACTCCTAGTCGTAGTCTATTCTGACTCTCTCAGTTCAGAAATTCCTCTCGGCTGCATGCCATAAACAATTTGAAATGGACTCTTCCCTGTACTCTTGTTAACTGAGTCGTTATACGCAAATTCTGCCTGTGGTAATATGTTGTCCCACTGGCTATGGTGTTCTGTCACTAAGCTTCTCAACAAGTCTCCCAGACTTTTGTTTACCACTTCTGTTTGTCCATCCATCTGAGGATGATAAGACAAACTAAACAACAGGTTAGTTCCCAGCTTCTTCCATAAGGTCCTCCAGAAGTGTCCTATGAACTTCGTATCTTTGTTCGAAACTATGCTCCTTGGCAACCCATGAAGTCGAATGACCTCTTTGAAAAATAGGTTCGCAATGTGAGTTGTGTCACTGGTCTTCTGACATGGAATGAAGTGTTCCATCTTAGAAAATATATCCACCACCACAAAGATCGAATCAACACCTCTTTGTGTTCTTGGCAACCCCAATATGAAATCCATGCTAATCACATCCCACGACCTCTCTGGTATGGGAAATGGTTGATAAAACCCTGCATTCTGCTTCCTTCCATTCGAATTCTGGAAAATTATACATCTATCCAAAAATATCTTGACATCCACTCACATTCCCGTCCAAAAATATGACTCATTTAACTTCGCGAACATCTTGTCGTGACCAAAATGTCCTGCCAATCCTCCACTGTGTTTCTCCTTCAGCAAGTTCTCCCTCATGGAGCATTTTGGAATACACAGTTGATTACCTTTGAAAAACAATCCTTCCTGGATCATGTATTCTATCCATGGGTTTTTGTCTCTGAGAACTGGATTCTCAGCCACTTCATATGCTTCCTTAAAATCCTGATCATCTCTATACATGTCCCTGAGATCATCAAAACCCAACGTTTTGACTCTAAACTCCTGCATCATCAAACACTTCCTGCTCAAAGAATCAACAACTTTGTTAGTAGTACCAGAAATATGATTTATCACAAAAGTGAAATTCTGCATATACTCAACCCATTTGACATGTTTCTGATTGAACTTTTCCTGTTGAGTCACAAACTACAGTGCATGATTGTCACTGTACAAGATAAACTCTTTGGGTATCAAGTAATGCCTCCATTTCTTCAGTGCATGTATGATAGCGTAAAATTCCTTATCATAAGTGGAATATTTCAACTTTGCTTCATTCAGATTCTCGCTGAAGTATGCTATTGGCCTATCTTCTTGACTCAAGACTGCCCCGATTGCAAATCCCCTGGAATCGCATTTCACCTGAAATGTCTTTTGGAAATTCGGCAACACCAAAACTGGTTGTTCCGTGATCTTCCTCTTCAACATATTAAAACTATTCTCAGCCTCTTCTGTCCAGTGAAAACATTTGTGTCTTTTCTTCACGGTGTCCATCATCGCTGCGCTAATTCCACTGAAGTTCCTGATGAATTTTCAGTAGAAACTAGCCAATCCGTGAAAACTTCTCACCTCAAATATGTTCTTCGGTGATGGCCAATTCTTGATTACTTCGACCTTATATGGATCCATCCTCAAATCATTTTCTGAAATAAAAAACCCCAAGTAAATGAGCTCTGTATTCATGAATGAGGATTTCTTCATGTTTATCAACAGCTTCTTCTGCTGCAATTTCTGCATCACTGTAGCCAAATGCTTCAGATGC
Source organism: Picea glauca (assembly GCA_000966675.3). NCBI lineage: Eukaryota > Viridiplantae > Streptophyta > Pinopsida > Pinales > Pinaceae > Picea > Picea glauca. The sequence continues at coordinate 59,312 of JZKD02S1678083.1, read as the reverse complement.
TCCACTGTTGTTTTACTAAAAACCAGTATGTCATCCAAATATACAATAAAAAATTTCTCGATAAACTCCTTCGGGACTTCTTTAATCAACCTCATGAAGGTACTTGGTGCATTTGTTAGTTCAAATGGCATAACAAGCCATTCATACAACCCCTCATTGGTTTTGAAGGTTGTTTTCCATTCATTACCTTCCCTCATACGAATCTGGTGATATCCTCTTTTCAAATCAATCTTTGAAAAGTATTTTGCTTCACTTAAACAATCCATCAGATCCTCCATCCTCGGCAATGGAAATCTATACCTGATGGTTATCTTGTTAATTTCCCTCGAGTCAGTACACATCCTCCAGCCTTCGTCTTTCTTCGGACTGAGTACTGTTGGAACAACACATGGACTCAAGCTTTCCCTGACTAATGTTTTGTCCAACAAATCCTGGACTTGCCTCTTAACTTCTTCATTCTCCTGTGGTGTCAATCTGTACACATATTTGTTTGGCAAACTGGCTCCTGGTATGAGATCAATATGATGACTCACACTTCTGATTGGTGGAAACGAACGAGGTAATTCGTCCACTACAATGTCAACGAACTCTTCCAGCAGTTCCTGAACCTCCTCTGGTAAATCCTCCACTCTTGTACTAGTCAGAACAATTTTTGGTTTCCTGACCAAAATGAATTGTGGTTCCTCCTTTTTCTTAACCTCGGTAAGGAGTTCCTTCCTACTCATGAGAAGTACTGTGTTTATTACTTCCGGTTTCACCTCCTTATTCTTTATTGGAAGCAACATGTGTGTCCTCCCATTCTTCTCTAGGGTGTATGTGTTCATTCGCCCATCATGAATCACATTTCTATCATATTTCCATGGCCTACCCAACAATAGATGACAAACATCCATAGGAATGACATCACATAATATCTTATCATTATATCCTCCTATCTTAAATTCAACTAAACATTGTTTAGTGACATTTACCTGATGTCACTTTTGTAGCCATGAAACTGTATATGGGCTTGGATGTTCAGTCGTCTCCAGCTCCAGCTTCTCTACCATCTCGGTTGAAACAAGATTGTCTGTGCTACCTCTATCCACAATGACCTTGCATACCCTGTCCTTGGTCTTGCAAGCAGTCCTAAAAAGTCTGGTCCTTTGGACTGAACATTCCACCTCTTTCTCTGGTGTCAAAAGGACTTTTTGCATCATCAACGATCTTCCACCTTCAACGTCTTCTTCCTCAACATCTCTCCTTTGTGCCTCGACAATGTGAGTTTCTCCAGTTTCTTTCTTTTTATCTGGACACTCATAATACTTGTGCCCATTCTTCCCACATGTGAAGCATGTAATTACTCCACCTCTTCCTCTTCCTCTACCTCTAGTACAAGGAAAAGTGTTGTTGTCAGTATAATCTCCTCTCTGCTTAGTATGTTGTCATCTCTGTTCAGCATATTTCCCTCACTGTGAGGTTCCACCTCTCTCAGTTCTTTTGTATTTAGGCTCAGACACGAACTTCCAGTCCTCCTTGGGCTTCTGATACTTATCCCGGGCAACTAATTTTCCTCTGGGATGACTTCTTCCTCGGCCTCTTTGACTTTGCTTTCAACTTAGCTTCTCCTCCTCTTTCAGAGCCATTTGGTAAGCGTCTTCCACCATTCAGATGGTCAACATACTCATCTCATCCTAAATTTCATATCTCAGGCCATTCATATACCTAGCTACTTTTTCATCATTGCTTTCACGATGACCTGCCCTAATATTCAACCTATAAAATTCTTCAATATATTCCTTCACTGACATCAACTTCTGTCTCAGGTTCTGCATTCTCTTGAATAGATAAATTTGATAATCCTTGGGAATGAATTTTGCCTTCATTTTTGCAATCATCTTGTCCCAACTCTTAATTTTCTGCTTGCCTTGCCAACACCTGTCCGCTTGTAGTTCAGTCTACCACAAGCCTGCATGTCCTTTTAATATTGTGAAGGCATGCTTGACCTTCTTGTCCTCTTCGACATATTCATAGTCAAAATATGTGTCTAGAGCTCTAATCCAGTCTAGAAGCTCTTCCACGTCCAGATTTCCCTCATAAACTGGAATGTCCATCTTTGCCTTTGCACCCATCCTTGCAACAACTTTAAGAAAGTGTTCATTAGCTGCATCTTCTACTGTGACTTATTTGTCTCCATGCCCAGCATCATATTCACTTTCGGACTCACTGATATCTCCTACATCAGCTATGCGTTCTTGTCTTATCTCCATGTCCACAAGTCTGGCACATATTTTATGCAGATCTCTTTCTACTTCTAGATTCTGCACCTATCTACCCCTTCCTCTGGACGTCTCCCTTTCCTCCTTTGGATCGGGTGATTCTATATCCCTTCTCCTTGGTGTCATGGTGAATCTTCCTTCTCCTTGCTACAAAAAGAAACGAAGCTCTTCTAGGCCTTGATACCAAACTGACGCAGGCCGCACCCTCTGCCTCAGCAAAGGCCCCTGCGCTGACCTCCTGGTCTTAAGGATCATTCTAATTTTACCCTTGATCTGGAGTGGATCCTTCTATTATCCACTAGAATCTCCTTTGAAATTGACCCACAGGTATTTTCGTCTCCTCACAGTCTCTAGGCCGGTCAATGTTCTCTTCTCGACAGAAGAATAGAAAATCGAGTTTCAGGGTTTTCAAACTCCTGATGTCATGACCCTTTGGTTCCCGATTTCCCGATCTCCTCTTCCCTGATAGCCCCTAATCTTCAGTTAGCTCTCTGGATAGGCTCATGGTCCACATGACCTCCTTTCACATGACCTCCGTCTTACCCCATTTTTGGATTTCGTGACTTCAAAGGCCAAAGTGATTTCTCTTTCGATTCCCCCGATCTCACGAATGTCGATTTCCCGATATGAATTTTCTTTCGGGACTTTCTCCGAAGGTTGAGATTGTTGCCACACATCCTCAAGGATGGACGGTCCTCGCCGCTTGTAGGTTTTCACCGTGGAAATTCTCGATGCCTCGCTACAATGAGATGACGACAACAGGGTCCCATATGGAGCTCTCCTCTTTTCAGAAAATTAGACTTCGCGATTCCAAGTTGCAAGTCCTCCTTGTCTCCCTGACTCATGAAATGCTGATCCCCGACTTCCCTCGGATTTCTAACACGCGTCCAAAGTGGATGGATGGTTCAGATCAACCCTTAGGTTTCACCAATTATATAAACCCAATCCACTTACCTATGTGAGTCCCGATGACTGAAATGTCGATGGGGCTTCCGATCTCGTCCACGTGTCCCGACTGATGGATGTTGTTGATCTTTTACAAGATTTCCAACATGTATTTTCCCTGATCACTTTCTCACAGGACTTCCGATTTTGCGAATTCCGAAATCTCGATGGCCACACCTTGGGTCAGAACTCTCCTCCTCCCGTTCATGAAGCTTAAAACTTGTGTAACTCCTGGTCAATCCAACGGTTGATGGGTGTCTGTGTGACGATCCGACAGTCCACAATCTCCTGAGCTTGAACTCCAGATGTAGTTGTAACCTTCTCACTTCTCTGGTATATCTGATGACTGGTGGGATTTCACTAATCCTCCCCACAGATTCCTGACCGTCGATTTCTTTCCTTTGATGATTCTATGAAGGAAACCAAGGACTCTTCCCTAGACTTATCCGCTTGCACTACAAACTTCTGATTCCCCTCAATGTTTCCAAAGGCTTTAATCCTCCCGAGCTTCTCACAACTTTGAGCCTCAAAGAGGATCTTTGCACGCACTCCTTGCGGCAACCTCCAAACACCTGAAGTGTTAAATTCTCTTCGACTTTGCGCACACTCTGCAGCAACGGTCTCTCAATGGCTTCTCTCAGTTCACTCCTCTGAGACTCCTCTCAGCCTACACACTCCTTGCACGGCTCCTATGCTTGTCTGCACTTCTGAATGAGAACAAGAGATAAACTACTTGAGCTTTCTGTCAACGCACTCCTTGCGGACAACTTCGACTGCACTCCTTGCAGGAACCTTGCTCAGATAGAGAAACAATTGAAACTCATTCCTCCTTTCCTTCAAACTTCAAACTCTAACATGAAAGCATATACACGGCACATAAAGCAAATGTATAACAGGAAGAAAACATTCATGAGCATATCATTCATACACAGAGAACAACACAAACCATGAATTTGAAGCAATTCTTTCTATTAATTCAAATGTCTGTACATGGGTGTTCTTACACAACTCTCTGCATTCTCTTGCTCTTCCTTCTTCAGAATAATGTTACAATGCACAATGAGGGTGTCTATATCCAGTTTCCCTCTTGCGCTCTCAAACTGTCTAATCTAGAATTAAATTCTATCTACCTACATTAACTATCTTAAATGCCTCGTAACTACTAAGGATGAGAGCTAAAGGCTCAAGGTACGATTACATTACAAAAGTGTGCCTCATCTTAATGACTTCATTTAAGATCGTGCAACAACTCCCAAGGTGATTTCAAAATTTGTGCTATCTTGCCCACCTATCTCTCACTTCCACGCTAGCTCACTTGACGTGGGAGATTCTCTTGCATCAAATAGCCTCTCTATACCCAATTCAAAGGGTTTGCGTTTTTAGTCCAAACATTGGGGTTTATTTTTTGTCAAAAACAACTTTTGAAATGGAGGTGTTGGAGCGCATAATTTGACTCCTGTAGTAACCCCTTGGGGTTAATACACGATATTGTTCTAATCCGGCACCTTACAACACTTGTAAACAAACAATATTAAGTTGATTTATTTGGATGGATGTGTCCCCCTCCCTAGCGAAGAAAGTGAATGTGTTCGTGTAGTTACAAAAGAAATGAAAACTTCTAATTAGTGCAACTTGTAGTTAAACTATAAGACATTACAAATTTGCATGGAGACATTGAACTTGTCCATTTTCTAGCCTTAAGATACAAGCCTTACTAATATTACAAGTATATTAGTGAAAATATTGAAATGAACTGAGAATATAAGAGAGAACATTTATTAGTAAAATGAGCACACCAACACAAGGAATGACAATATCTACTATGGGAAACCTGATTTGGGAAAAAACAACAAAAAAATGAGCAATGCACCTTGTTGTTTACAAAGAATCATGGAATCACTATGGAGTTACAATAGACACCATCACTGGTGGTTCAACCCCCCTAAATGTAATTTTTTTAAAGTACATTTAGGGGGGTCAAACCACCATAGAAAAAAAACCTAATTTGGGGTTTAAACCCATGCTTAATAGGCCATTAATACCCTATCAATAGGTAAATAAAATTATTTCAATAAGAACCTCTCTAGACCCAATTTAGAGGGTTTGCGTTTTTAGTCCAAACATTGGGGTTTATTTTTTGTCAAAAACAACTTTTGAAATGGGGGTGTTGGAGCGTAGAATTTGACTCTTGTATTAACCCCTTGGTGTTAATACACTATATTGTTCTAATCCGGCACCTTACAACACTTGCAAACAAAAAATCTTAAGTTTATTGAGTTAGATGGATGTGTCCCCCTCCCTAGTGAAGAAAGTGAATGTGTTCGTGTAGTTACAAAATAAATGAAAACTTCTAATTAGTCCAACTTGTAGTTAAACTATAAGACATTACAAATTTTCATGGAGACATTGAACTTGTCCATGTTCTAGCCTTAAGATACAAGCCTTACTAATATTACAAGTATATTAATGAAAATATTGAAATGAACTAAGAATATAAGAGAGAACATTTATTAGTAAAATGAGCACACCAACACAAGGAATGACAATATGTACTATGGGAAACTTGATTTGGGAAAAACCAACAATAAAATGAGCAATGCACCTTGTTGTTTACAAAGAAGCATGGAATCACTATGGAGTTACAATAGACACTATCACTGGTGGTTCAACCCCCCTAAATGTACTTTTTTAAAAGTACATTTAGGTGGGTTGAACCACCATAGAACAAAAACCTAATTTGGGGTTTAAACCCATGCTTAATAGGCCATTAAGACCCTATCAAGAGGTAAATAACCTTATTTCAATAAGAACCTCTCTAGACCCAATTCAGAGGGTTTGCCAATTTAGTCCAAACATTGGGGATTATTTTTTGTTAAAAACAACTTTCGAAATGGGGGTGTTGGAGCGCAGAATTTGACTCCTGTATTAACCCCTTGGGGTTAATACACTATATTGTTCTAATCTGACACCTTACAACACCTGTAAACAAAAAATCTTAATTTGATTGAGTTGGATGGATGCATCCCCCTCCCTAGCGAAGAAAGTGAATGTGTCCGTGTAGTTACAAAATAAATGAAAAATTCTAATTAGTGCAACTTGTAGTTAAACTATAAGACATTAAAAATTTGCATGGAGACATTGAACTTGTCCATGTTCTAGCCTTAAGATAAAAGCCTTACTAATATTACAAGTATATTAGTGAAAATATTTAAATGAACTGAGAATATAAGAGAGAACATTTATTAGTAAAATGAGCACACCAACACAAGGAATGACAATATGTACTATGGGAATTGGGAAAAACCAACAAGAAAATGAGCAATGCACCTTGTTGTTTACAAAGAAGCATGGACTCACTATGGAGTTACAATAGACACTATCACTGGTGGTTCAACCCCCCTAAATGTACTTTTTTAAAAGTACATTTAGGGGGGTTGAACCACCATAGAACAAAAACCTAATTTGGCGTTTAAACCCATGCTTAATAGGCCATTAAGACCTTATCAATAGGTAAATAACCTTATTTCAATAAGAGACTCTCTAGACCCAATTCAAATGGTTTGTGTTTTTAGTCCAAACATTGGGGTTTATTTTTTGCCAAAAACAACTTTTGAAATGGGGGTGTTGGAGCACAGAATTTGACTCCTGTATTAACCCCTTGGAGATAATACACTATATTTTTCTAATCTAACACCTTACAAAACTTGTAAACAAAAAATATTAAGTTGATTGAGTTGGATGGATGTGTCCCCCTCCCTAGCGAAGAAAGTGAATGTGTCCATGTAGTTACAAAAGAAATGAAAACTTCTAATTAGTGCAACTTGTAGTTAAACTATAAGACATTACAAATTTGCATGGAGACATTGAACTTGTCCATGTTCTATTCTTAAGATACAAGCCTTACTAATATTACAAGTATATTAGTAAAAATATTGAAATGAGTTGAGAATATAAGAGAGAACATTTATTCGTAAAATGAGCACACCAACACAATGAATGACAATATGTACTATGGGAAACCTGATTTGGGAAAAACCAACAAGAAAATGAGCAATGCACCTTGTTGTTTACAAAGAAGCATGGGCTCACTATGGAGTTACAATAGACACTATCGCTGGTGGTTCAACCCCCCTAAATGTGCTTTTAAAAAAGTACATTTAGGGGGGTTGAACCACCATAGAACAAAAACCTAATTTGTGGTTTAAACCCATGCTTAATAGGCCATTAAGACCCTATCAATAGGTAAATAACCTTATTTCAATAAGAACCTCTCTAGACCCAATTCAGAGGGCTTGTGTTTTTATTCCAAACATTGGGGTTTATTTTTTGTCAAAAACAACTTTTGAAATGGGGGTGTTGGAGTGTAGAATTTGACTCTTGTATTAACCCCTTGGGGTTAATACACTATATTGTTCTAATCCGACACCTTAAAACACTTGTAAACAAAAAATCTTAAGTTGATTGAGTTGGATGGATGTGTCCCCCTCCCTAGCGAAGAAAGTGAATGTGTCCATGTAGTTACAAAAGAAATGAAAACTTCTAATTAGTGCAACTTTTAGTTAAACTATAAGACATTACAAATTTACATGGAGACAATGAACTTGTCCATGTTCTAGCCTTAAGATACAAGCCTTACTAATATTACAAGTATATTAGTGAAAACATTTAAATGAACTGAGAATATAAGAGAGAACATTTATTAGTAAAATGAGCACACCAACACAAGGAATGACAATATGTACTATGTGAAACCTGATTTGGGAAAAACCAATAAGAAAATGAACAATGCACCTTGTTGTTTACAAAGAAGCATGGACTCACTATGGAGTTACAACAGACACTATCATTGGTGGTTCAACCCCCCTGGTGGCAGCCAATCATTTTTTTTAATTGCTCTTAAAAAACACTGCCTACACCCCTTGTCTCATTAATGAAAAGTCGCATTGTGCTTCTAGGCTTTTGTTTCATTTTTTCGACAATTGCAATTTAGTCTCGATTTAATTTTCACAACTGTAAGTGTGAAAATACCTTTTTCATCATTTGGACTATAGTCGTCTTTTATCGATTTATCCAAATGACACTTCACCATTGGTTTATCACATGAATGCTAAAGGTTTTCTCGAACTTATGTCCTTGAGCATACTATCTTACCTTGATTGCGCATTTGGATATGTTTGATTGCTAAGCCTTTGGGCATAAAATTGATTGGTTTTATTCTAATCTTCTGAAAGTTATAATGGATTTGGTCTTATTTCTTTTATCCTTAAGTTATGGACTTTTCACTCAGTTATTATATGAAGAGTTTTGTATCATTATGTTCGAAAGATTTTGGAATGCAAACACTTCAATATGCAAACAAATACATTGGTAAGTTTTTTAAATTTAAATTCAAGAGATAGCAATGGTTTGAAGGCGCATAAATTAATCATATTGGATTTTACAAATTAATTCTTGGTATATTGTTTGGTTGATAATACAATGATTCATAGTTCCAAGCTATGTATTGGCATTGATTAATTTTAAAAACCATGGTGTTGAAATGATTCATTGACACGATACACGATGGATTTGGTGTTTGATCGAGCTGTACACTTGGCATGAGTATAAAATATGGTATTGGTTCTGCTCCAGTTGAATGGCACGTTAATATAATTACACACCTATTTGTTGGCCGATACGCATGGTATAAACGATTATGTTTTGATAACACTATACTCAGTCAATTAATACAGTGCGTGGCGGTGGTAATCCCACCACCTTCGAACGCATGCAGTTAATTCCGGTCTATTCGAGCTTTGAAGCCATCAAACCTAACGTTTTTCAACTCTGTGCATTGTTTCATTCAGTGTAAAGCCTACCATGTGCAGAGGTTATGGCTCCTGTCGTAAGGGTCGAGCCTAACGGGTGCCAAGCACTGTTGACATTCAGTGGTGCATGTAGCGACTTTGAGCAATATGGGTGGCTTACTTTCATAAGGAAGTTTGATGGCTATGACCTCACAGTGGCTCGGCAATTTGCATTATCGTTTGATGGCTGCCGAGCCAAAGTGGGAGATGTCCAGCTTGAAATTAATGAATAATTTCTCAGCCTGGCCACCAGCTTTTCTGCTGAAGGACAAAAATGGTCGAAGAGCTGCAAGGTAAATGATGTCCCATGGACATTGTTGTTCCAATCTCGCACAGTGAGCTCATGCGACAGAGGATTACCTGCAAAGATGTTGAAACCCCGCTGGTATGATCTCTTGATGATTATTAAACGCTTCGTTACCTGTGAAGGAAGGTATGGGTTTATTTTCTTATTCCACCTGTGTTTATTAATGGTTTTCATGGGTTTTGAACTAAATATGCCTTACTATCTGCACCGAAGTCTGTTCAAAATGGCTAAATGATATAAGCACAGCCAGGTTGACACTAGCCTCTTCCATGTCGGGTTGATCAAATTGGTTTTAGTTTACGAGCTAGGGTTACGTAGTGATTCTTGGCATGATTTCCTCAGCCGTAATGGTTTTGGGGAGTCAAACCCTCCATAGGTAGATAAGCCCATGGTGGCCAAGAAAAAAACTACCCCTGTGCCTTATGATGTTTTATTACCTAGACCTAAGCCCGAGTCACCTACAAGTTTGCCTAAGTTTGTGCCAAAACAAACCGAAGTTGTTAAAGCCACTACCCAAAACACTAGAGCGAAGACTGGTGTTAATACTTGAGGCAAGAAAAATGCAAGATTGATCTCTCGCATGGCAAAGAACAAGTCCAAGCTTCCTGCCAAAACAGAGCCTATCATTGTTAGCGAGGACTCTGATTTAGACATTGAACGATTCCTCTCTAAAGAATATCCTTACTCTGAAGGATTTTGCAGCAAACCGCCTCACGACTTCATTAGGAACATCCCTCCTTGTCTGCGGGATAACCCTGACTTTCCTGGTATTGAGCCACTCCATGAAATGCTTGGGGAATCATCAAAACCCCTTCTGTTCAGCTTGTTGCTGCATCTTGTGATCAATGTGGGTTATGGATTGAAATATACTATTTGGATGTACCTACATTGCAATCCAGGAACCACGAGTTGGAAAGCCAAGTGGCAGTGCTCACTCGTCAGAATGCAAAGGTGCAACCTTTGGAAAAAAGGAAACGAACCACGGGTTCAGTCCTGTTCAAAAAAATCGAGTCTGCCACTGCAATTATCAATTCAAAATTGACATAAAGTCCAGCAGCTGTGATGGTATTTTTTCTCATTTATATTTCTCTCTGTACACAAAGCATGCTTCTCTGTATATAATGTTTGTTTTATTTTTTATTATTGTTTTAAAATCCGATTGGATTTGGGTTTTGATCCGATAGATCATCGAATGGATATGTTTGTTTAAAATTATCTCGATGTTCTGTTGATAATACAAGCTGTTAATATTTTTAGTCTGGTGATTGATATCCCGAACTTTGAATACAGCCGATGGTGTAATTCGAATTGGTTAATAGATGGGTTAATTGTTTCAATTTCATTTGATAAAATTTCATATTTTTCTATGGATACATAACCGAATTGTAACTAATTTGATTCTCATTGATTGCAGCTTATTCGAATTGGATTTTGATTAAGGTTACGATGTTGTTTCTATAATTGGTTCAGTGAAAATTGGTTTGGATTATTGCTCGATTCATGAACCTGTAGAATTTATCATGCTTTTGTCCATTGACTGTGTAAAGTTTATTGAGTTGATATGGTTTCATCCGATTACAATGGAGGCTGTTCACGCATTGTGATTTTAATTAAAAGTTGTCAATTCGTTACTATAACTAGTCGATGACAGTTATGACCATATCTATGAACTGCTGGAAATTCAGCATGTAAAGTCTATGACTAGATTTATGGATAGAGTCATGCCTGTTTTATCGTGATCATTTTTGGCTATTTGATTTAACGATTTGGATCCTGTGTAAACCGATAATGATTGTATATCTCATATGATCTGGTCACCATTAATTCTATTCATGAAACAGTCTTGTTAAGATTTGATTTGATTTCGTAACGATTCGGAAAACAAAGTATTCTCACTCTTTCCCTATTGTATTCTATTCGATTTGGTTTGATTGAAAGGATTTATTTTTATTAAATCATTTGATTGTATTCGATTTGATTTTGATTATACATCTAGTCCTATTTACTATTCTAGACCAGCTACAGAATCATGAGATTCTGTAGCTAAGTCTATAGAGTCATTTTTTCTATTGTTTTCTCAATAAAATATTCCTCTAACTTGATCTTTATG
>JZKD02S1678083.1:2913-18570 GCA_000966675.3 Picea glauca | reverse complement strand
ATTCCTCTTGTGTGATTTTCAAAAACACCAAAGCATTCATCTTGAGAGGAATTTGAAGATAAAATAACATTACATACCTCATGTTCATGCATGTACTTGGTAAGGTTTTCCTTTGCCTCATGGAGTTGAGTCTCCATCTCATGCAAATTTTCAAGAAGTTGGTCTTTCTCCTCCGTTATGGCCATCAACTGCTCTTGAAGGGAAATGCTCTCTTCTCTATCTTTCCACAACTCTTGTACCATATCTCTCATGGTTACAAACTCCTTCAACATCTCTTTGTCAAATAACTTGGATAATGAAGATGTATGAGAACTATCAATGTTTGAAGCTTCCTCCATCCTTGCAAGATATCCAACTTCAAAACAAAACTTGCACAAATACCAACAACTAAAACTCTAGCTATCAATGGCAATCACATGAGAAAAACTATGCTCTAATACCACCTGATCTGAAAATAGAGGGCTGACTTGTTATGATATGCAAGAACCCTCTACTTCATTAAAATAAACTTTTCAGGACCTTGCTCAATGTGTTAAAATATGCAAAATAGATTATGTGCCAAGTTTATGCATCTTCTTTTAAATGTTCATGTGTGAGGAAATTTTCCTTTGAATGGTTAAATATGTTTTTTAAATAAATACACAAAAAACATAACTTGCAGCAAATAAACCATCAAACTCACAACAATAACAAGATGATAAAGGAGTTCACCCCTCTCTGGGCTACATCTCCTTGAGCCTCCATCAATGGGCTTGGCTCTTTGGGATTAATTTGTCAAATATTATTTTACAAGATTCTACTCAACTCCAATGGAAATAATTACTGTACCATTGGGTTCAGAATACATAAAAACCCCAAAAATGACTAATAAAACTCTGAAAATGGATCATGGCTCATCCGAGCATGATCTCTTCTACATGTGGCCTTGAGATTCCCTGAGATTTCTTGTGGAAAAAAACCTGTAAAAGTCCTCAAATGGATCTGAAACCTATCCCAATGTGTTAAGAGCATAAGAATTATCCAAAAATGACTATTCAGTCACAAAAAATAGACTTGGGCTCATCTAAGCATGGCCTCAATCAATGAGGGCTTCAAGCTCCCTAGAGCTTCCTGAAACTTCAATGGTGTAAAAATTGAAAAATAAGTCTTCAAATTCCTTTGAAAATAGTTCCAATGGATTCAGAACGTCCAAAAACCCCTAGCTAGGATTTTTCGGCACCTCATTTGGCCAAAAAATGAAGAAGTTAGGCCTCTTGTCATTTTCCTCCTTCAAGCTTGTTGTCTTTGGTTCGCTAAAATGCACCTCTGTGTGCCCAACCTAGCACACGTGCTCAATCTCATGCTAAAACCTAGCACCGGTGAACAATTGAATAATCGTGTGAACTGTAGGACGGTTAACAGAACTAAAGCCCCTAACCGCCAAGACCATGGGCATATGAGGCACCATGTGACCTCGTCTTAACGCGCAAAAAGAGGCTACGTTTGCATGCCTTGAGGGATCGACACGTGTCCAGGTGCATTGGTGGGAAACCATTTGAAAAACCAAATCCACGCACATTCTCCATGTGACAAAGGGTCATATGGTAAACATGTGTGCGACCGGGGGCTGGGGCTAAGCCCCAGCCCAGACCGCACCCCCATTTCAAAACAATTCAAATTGAAATAAATTTAAAACCATACATATTACAAGTAACAAAGTATGGCACATTGGCAGGGAAGACTTTGTCAAAGCTTCACAGTGGGGGAGGTCCGAGGTTCAATCCCCACGGACTCCATATAAATTTTGAACAAATAACCAATGCCATGGTGCCATGTGGCAACCCATGCCTAGGCCACATGGCACCAAACCATTTGACAAAAATATGCCACGTGTCGAAACATCATTCATCCAAAATCTGCCAATCAACGATTTCCACATCATCAACTACCACCTCAGTGTATGGACATGCCATGTCATCGTAGGACCTTTGCCATGTCAGCATCAGTACGAACTGTACAGTCAGCACACTTTTTTTTGCCTATTTGATGATTCAAACAGAACGTGATATCTCACTCATCTGACATTCGTTTGAACCCAAACAAGTTGTGTTGGGTTCGTGACAACGAGGCCTACGCAGTCATTTGATTTGAGGCAATTCTGAGAACTTTGATGTTTGAGCAAAATTTTGACCCCTGGTCCAGATTCTGATCAGAGAATGTGTACATATTCCAGAGCCATCAACAAGATCACTATTAGGTATTGATTTCCTTTACCAAGGATGAATGATTTGATGGATTGTTTGAGTGGAGCAAACTACTTTTCCAAGGTAGACCTGAAGAGTGGATATCATCAAATAAGGATGAGAGAGAGAGATGAATGGAAAACAATATTCAAGACAAATCAAGGTTTGTTTGAATGGCTAGTCATGCCATTTGGGTTGACAAATGCACCAAGCACATTTATGAGATTAATGAATGAATTATTGAAGGACTTCATAGGAAAATTTATCATAGTATATCTAGATGACATACTAATCTTCAGTAAGACAGAGGGAGAACACTTAAGACATTTGACATCAACAATGGAAAATTTGTAGCAAGAAAAATTGCTAATAAATCTGAAGAAAATCTCTTTTATGAAGAAATAACTCATATACTTGGGTTTTTTGATCTTGTCCAATGAATTGAAGATGGATCTAGAACAGGTGAGAGCAATCACAGAATGGCCATCACCAAGCAACATATTTGAGGTAAGAAGCTTTCATGGGTTAACAAGTTTTTATAGAAATTTTATTAGGCATTTCAGTGGTATATGTGCACCCATGCTGGACACTGTGAAGAACAAACACACGTCCTTTAGTTGGATAGAGGAATCTGAAAAAAGTTTCAAAGTGTTAAAGGAGAATATCACAGAACAACCATTTCTAGTCTTTCCATATTTTGGAAAAACATTTCAAGTGAGATGTGATGCAAGTGGATTAGTTATTGGAGCAGTCTTGAGTTAGGATAATAGGCCAGTTGCTTATTTCAGTGAGAAACTAAATGACACCAAGAAGAAGTATTCTACATATGAAAAATAATTTTATGCAATGATTAAAGCTTTGAAGAAGTGGAGGAACTATTTAATTCCCAAGGAATTTGTCTTGTACAATGATAATCAAGCTTTGCAATTTATTACTAGGCAAGAAAAGTTGAATCAGAGACATGCAAAATGGGTAGAATTTATGTAGAATTTTTTACTTTTGTTATTAAACATATTGTTGGAATTGCTAACAAAGTTGCATATGATTTGAGCAGGAGGAGTTTAATTTTACAGGAATTCCAAGTGGAGACCTTAGGGTTTGAACACCTCAAGGAGATGTATCGAGAAGATCCAGATTTTAAGGAAGCTTATGAAGCATGTAAGAATCCTTTGTTGGGAGACAGAAGCCTATGGATTGAATATTTGACCTAGGATGGATTACTATTCAAGGGAAGCCAACTGTGCATATCAAAATGCTCAATGAGAGATAATTTGTTGAAGGAGAAACACAATGGAGTTTTAGATGGACATTTTGTTCATGATAAGACATTTGCAGAACTGAGCAATTTGTATTATTGGCCGAGCATGAGGGAGGAGGTGAAAAAGTTTGTGAACAGATGTAGAATTTGTCCGTATGAAAAAGGAAGGCAGTAGAAAACTGGTTTGTATCAACCATTACCAATTCCAGAAAGGCCACGGGATGCAATCAATATGGATTTTGCATTGGGATTTCCTAGAACTCATAAAGGGAGCGAATCCATATTTGTTTTGGAGGACAGATTTTCAAAAATGGCACATTTCATACCATTCCATAAGACAAACGATGCCACACATATAGCCAATTTTTTTTTCAGAGAAGTAGTGAGGCTACATGGATTGCCTAGGAGCATAGTCTCATATAAGGATACCAAATTTGTAGGACACTTTTGGAGGAATCTATGGAAGAGGCTGGGGAAAAAATTGTCCTTTAGTTCAGCATATCATCCTCAGACAAATGGACAAACTGAAGTAGTAAACATGAGTCTGGGAAAATTGTTGAGAAGATTAGTCACTGAGCAAGGTCGTCAATGGGATCAGATTCTGGCACAAGCAGAATTTGCATTCAACAATTTAGTGAACAGGAGCACATGAAGAACTCCATTTGAAATTGTGTATGGTATACAACCAAGAGGGATTACAAAGTTAAGAGATATAAATCAATATGGGTTCAGAAGTGATGGAGCAAAGGATTTTGCAACAGAAATGCAGAAACTCCATGACAGAGTCAGAGAGAAGCTACATGACAACAACCAAAAATATAAGAATAGAGTTGATCAGAAGAGGAGAGAAGTTAAATTTGAAGTTGGAGATGAAGTTTTAGATCATTTGAGAAAAGAGAGGTTTCCAAGGGGAACACATAACAAGTTGAAGATGAATAATATAGGAAAATGCACGATTCTCAGGAAATTCCCAGCCAATGCTTATGAAATTGAGATTCCAAACAATGTTGGGATATCGCCGATATTCAATGTTGCAGATCTTT
This sequence comes from Picea glauca, assembly GCA_000966675.3. NCBI lineage: Eukaryota > Viridiplantae > Streptophyta > Pinopsida > Pinales > Pinaceae > Picea > Picea glauca. The sequence goes on along the minus strand of JZKD02S1678083.1, from coordinate 14,047 downwards.
ATCCTTACAAGAGAGATGAGGCAGGAGAATCGAGTGATCAAAAATAAGTTCAGTGGGAAGAACAATTGCCCATAGAATAAAAACCTTAGATGGAGAAAATCATTGAACAAAGAGATGGAAAGAAGACCAAGAGGAAGACATATCTTGAGTACTTAGTGAAGTGGAAATATCATCCAGTGGAATATTCAAGTTGGGTCATAGAACCTGATATTTTGAAGCATGCAAAAACAGTGCAGGAGCTCATGGACATGAGGCCATGAAAATTTTAACCAGAGGAGTATGATGCATGAGCATTGTCTTCAAAGTCAAAGACGCAAGTGTGGAGGAAAAGATACACCATCTCAGCATGACAGAGTTTCAAATCAAAATTTAATTCATAAGTAGATCGAGTTGTCGATATAGTTTTGAAACAACATTTTTTAATATACCATGTTTGTAAAATCGTGTAGGACTGTAAGAGGTTGTAGATATAGAGTGTTGACTCTTATTTGGAAATAACTGATCGTTATTGTAATAGGAAAAAGTAGGTAACCACTAAGAGTTTGATAGGATAGGTTGCAGACAGGATGAGAGAGCTCATGGAGCCAGTCCTTAGATAGTTTGTTATTGTATTGTAATAAAAAAGAGAGAAGATGGAATAGAGATAGAAATCGATAGAAGACATAATAGAGTAGAATAAAGATGCAGTGAAGAACTGCAACCTTATGTAATTTATTTCATGGATGAATAGAACAAACATAATTTTCCAAATCTTTAGACTGCGTTCATTTGAATGTGTGATTGAATGAATGTTATATTCTGTGTGTATGTGATTCAGTTCATTTAATTCATGTATAATTGTTCAAGAGTTGATCATATGAGTTCATGATGAAACTGGATAAGTTTCAATTGTTTCTCTTCTGAAACTCGTATGCAAGGTGTGCATCTCGTACACAAGGAGTGCATCAACCGAGTCTTGGGTTGACTAAGAGGATTTTAGAGAGAACAAAGGGAACTTAGACTGCGTGTAAGGAGTACACAATGTCAAGGAGCGACCAAGCATTGAAGAACCAGAACAAAGGAATGTCAGGAGGGTGAGAAGAATTTCTTTTCAGGAGATTCTTCAATCCGAGTTTAACGAAATCCCAAGAATGCAAGGAATGCATGGGAAATCAGAATCCTCAAAGGATCAAGCTCAAAAGGGGTAACATTTTTCAAAAGTGCCGACGAGATCCAAGATATAGACTCACAGGAGAAGGAAAGGCTGAGACCTTTGAACTCTAAGAAATGTTCCAAGTTAGGAGGAAGGCATAAGATCAGGAAGGAGAGAGGCATGGAATAGCTCAAAGGAGGAGTGAGGGTTGAAGTCACCTCATGGAAATCAATCTCAGGAAGGACGATGCCAAGTTATTTGGAAAATTGCCATTGAAAGTCTGGAGAACAGACAAAGTTGTTTTCCAAAATCGTGAAACATGAACTTCTGATTTGCGAGAGAAGATATGGAGCGTTGGAATCCACATCCACACAGAAGGAGCACGCATAGGAGGATATCATATCTCAGTCGTCATATCTGAGCGCCTGGGCCAACAACCATTTGATCCCAAGAAAAGTGCACGAGACAAGTTCCGAAGTCATCGGAACCATCCATCATCAAAGTTGACAGGTGGTAGCAGATCTGGGAGTTCGAGGACTCAGACTTTGGGATATTTGAAAGGGAGAGAGTGGGGTTGATCCTATCCATTGGTGTTTGGAAGAAAACGTAGCGAGAGATCAACATTTCACTGATTCACAAACCGAAAAATTCAAAAGATTAGAGGTGATAAATCGTTCGACTTTGCGAAACATGAAGTCCTGAAGAACTTGATAGTCGGGCCCTAGGTTATAGCCCATTTCCACAATCAAAAGGGATAAAGGAGAGGAGCTAGAGCCTAGAAGGATTCGTTGATCAGGAAATCGGGAATCGAGAGAAGAGAGGCAATAAGCCTTCCAACTTCGTGAAACACGAAGTCCAGATACATGAAGGGGAGATCTGTACCATTGAATCGCGGGAGACTGTGGACCACTGATATGATATCAGGAGTTCGAAGATTATACTTTGGGAGGATAAGGAGATGGATTAGTTTCCAACTTAGCAACATGCGAGTTCACGAAGTGCCTTTTGGATAGGCATGCAGTCATAACCTGTGGTCATGTGGAAGAAGCTTACGCCTAATGCCTATTCGTGTGGGTGTAGTTTTCATAAAAGGACCTGTGAATTTGTAGTGAATATTCCAGTAGGGAATCGAAGAGTTGCTTCAGCTCGAGGAGTAAGAATATACAGTGACCGGGAGGTTGGCAGACCCTGCTGAGGTAGTGGGGGCTGCATCACCTCTTCCCTAGCTCCACTATGTTTTCCCAATGAGAGAAGCACAAGCGTGATTTGTGCACAATGGGCACAAATCAATAAGACAACGTGCATGATATTAAGAGGATGGACATGGGTTTTTCACTCAACATACATGGAAATATACATGGAGGTTTAGCCATATATGAACCTATAAGTATAGGAACGTGTTTGTGTTCCTAAGAATGTACAGGCATTCCTGCAAGTTCACATTCTTAATCATGCCCTTGCCACTTTTTCGGCCACCAAGTTCTTGCACTCACCCAATTATTTTCCACTTGATTATTTGATGGGCGTCATTTAGGGGTCAATAGCCTGGCCGTGATCCAGGAGATTTTCATCGAAGTGACTTATAAAGAATTGTATTAAATGAGTATAAATTAAAGTGCACCATAAAAAAGGAAAAGCTCAATAATGAAGAGACATAAGAATCAAATTTGAATAGAAAACTTGAAAATGGAGTTCATCCCTGGTGGACTATGTCTCCAAGTCCTGCTCTTAAATGGGTAGGCATTTTTATTAACTCAACAAAAGAATTTGGAAAAACACATAAGTATACCTCATTATGAAATTAAGTTGCATAATATTTTCTCATATCATAAAATAGACGACACCATTGAATTCGTGGCACTAAATTAACCAAAAATGATTGTCTGCATGCCTTAATCTGACTCTGGCACTCCTAGGCCCTTAAGAAATATCGTCTCGGTTTCTATGCATACACCATACAATTAATTCTTTGTACCGCATCTCAAAAATCATTCCCAGCCGTATCGTCGAGCACCCTCCTCCATCTGTGGGTAAACTACAACATTTAAATTAAATGTTGGGTGGATTGACCAATGGAGCCCATTGGCCTAACAATTGGTAGAGGCTATTATAAGTCATTTGGATAGGCGAAGGTCCCGAGGTCAAGCCTGCGGGCCTCCCCTTTTGGGATTATAGTTATAAAAATATATATGAGTTTTGGCTTATATTTATGACAATATAGTTATAGGCTTACTCAAAAAAATAGGATAAGAGACATTGTTCACACACAAGACACTATTCTATTATGTATTGCACTCTCTTACACTAAACAATAACTCTATTATATAGATTTTTATCTAAATAATTCCTAAATTAAGTGGAGAGGCTGAGAGAATATCTCAACCAATCTCTAACAACTCACAACAATAATAGAGGTATTATCTCCAACACCTTTAATGCTTACATTATTTGAAAACAATATTGAAATCAAAATAAACACATTTTTGAACTTTGATCTCTCTTTGGTCTCGTCTTCATAAAAAATTCCACCCACTCTAAAATCTCATAGACTACACTCTTTCTCAACCATCAACTTCGAGCTACCACTTGATCCATTTAATATACAATTGATTATGACCATCAATGACGTATTTGTAGGACCGCCGATTCTTGACATACCCTGAAGAATAATATAGATATTGAATCATTCTATTGACATACTTCCATCTGTCAATGTACATGGTCTTCCACTGTATCCGCCAGTTATCTAGGAAAGCAGTTTAGATACTAAAAGGATCTAACAATCAATCATACAACTTGACCTTTTTCACATACACAAATTGTACACATAACTAGTGGTCGTTGTTCTTGGGTCACTGCATCCTCCAAGAACCACAAAATGTAACATACTGTAGACATAAACAAATCAGTGATATGTTCTTATGGAACTGAAATACATACAAACCACCAACTTAAATTATGTTACTTTGTTCTATTAAACTTAAATTATGTTACTCTGTTATGTTAATTAGTTATTCATCATGTAATTTTACAAACAAAATATAACACAACCAATTCAAAAAATTATCTATAGTTTCTCTTTTCTTCAACACGCTTTCACAACTCAAATTCAAATCTTTCATATCTTCCAAAGCTACCCATGTCCCATGAGCATTGCAAGGAAACTATTTTCGACATGTTGATCAAGGAAAAACACCCTATGATGAAGCGATGAAACCAATCCTTCCACATTTATAGAATCATTGACTAAGGTTCAACAACATATGCAGAGCCAGATCGAAGCAGTTATGACTGTGAACATTTAGATGAAAAATTATGCTAGATGAATCTGATGTGATGAGTCCCTCTTCGGCAACAGATCTCACTCCAGTAGTAGTCTGCTCTCATTCTTCTTATGGAATTAGTATACACTGTAGTGATGAAAGACAACAATATATCCAGATGAAACTCTTAGAAGTACAAAATAGTCGTAAACCAGAACTATGCCCATGCACTTCACAAATTTGAAATGTTGACTGTTAGGCACCATAAGCATAAACATAACAAGAATTTAATGGAAAAGAAAATAAAACCAAGAACAAACCGGTCAAAAAAACAATCACACAATTGACATAGTGATTTACGTGGAAACCCAATACGAAAAAAACCATGGGGCAATGATAATTGGTATTCTTATTATTCAAGGAAGAATTACAATAGCCAATCACATGCATACTACCACCCTCTCCTATCTTCCCACACACATTGCTACTTTTTCTCAACTCAACTCTATAGGTATTCTCATATATATAACATATATCAAACAATTAGACAAATTAATTACAACACAATCCACCAATTACACAAATTGTTCACTGTAGTGTGCATGCATGCACATTCTAAATTTAGTTGATGTGTATGCTACTGCATGGGAAATTAGTTGATACATTGTCAACAATATCCACCTTGACAACAATTCACCTGATATATCATGACCAAATTTATTCATAACCTTTCTTGCAAGCCAAGAGAAGCCAAACACCATCATATCTATGTAACTTCTCTAACAATACTATTACGTGAACATGTCTGCATGATTCACTCCAGTATGGACCATTTTTCCTCCATCAATAACCTATCTTATAAACCGATGCACTTGTCCAATTTTGATATGCTAGACTGTTAGTCAAATGAACAACACTTTGACCACCACAAAACACCTCATCATATACCTGTCCAAACTTACCAAATAGATCCTTATATTCTTGGAAGACATAACCGAAGGTAGGTCTCTTCTTGTCCAAATCTCTCGAATCATAACCACATAATAAATCACTACAATCACTGTAGGTGATACTTGTGCTGTTGTGCTTCTAAGATACTGAAGCACCCATTTTCATGCTCTTTACCTGGTTTTTCCATATGTCTATTGACAACACCAACTACATGTGAAATATTGACCATTTCCCATAACAATCATCAAACTTACTACTAGCATACAATACTCGAGACATATAACCCTTTTCTTCTTCATTAGTTAGGACATGAACCCAAAGAAAAACTTACAATGGAAATCCAAAGGGATTTTACCAGTTTCACATTATTCATATCAAATTTCCTGAGTAACCAAGCTATTGTGATAACCAAGCTTACCATCCTTCCTGTCTCTGTGTATTTCCATGCCCAAGATTTATTTTTCTACTCCTAGATCCTTCATTTCAAACGTCCTAACCAATTGAGCCAACCTATTGATCTCAACCATGCATGTGCTTACAACAAGCATAACATTTAACATCAAGATAATAAATATACCATAAGCACAATGGTTATAGGCACTTCTTGTAAAATTTGGCTCACCATGAAGGAATCAAACATCTTATACCATTTTCCTGACATGCTTCAGGCCATACAATGATTCTTGATTTTTCAAACAAATCTTCTATTGTGATTATAAACTAACCTTTTTGGTTGTTCCATATACATCCCCTTTTCCCAAAAAATCCATGTAAAATCAAGTAACACATCTAGCTATACTAACTCAAGATCAAGTAACAGAACAAGTTCTAACACAACATGAAGAGAAACAAGCTTTTAACAACCGGTGAGAATATTTCATGGAAATCAATGCCTTCCAGATACCCTTATATTATCTATCATGCTTTGAACCTTTCATCTTTTACTATGTTTGATTTTATAAAAGGAGATTCATCAAACACTGCATCTCTATCCATGATGATTCTATGGGAAGTAGGAGCCCACATTCTGCATCCCTTAACATCATCACCATATCAAAGATCTACCCGTTTGATCTAGGTCTTACTTAGAATGTTGATAAAAACATAAGCATCAAAACCAAATAGTTTCACATTTGAGTGATCCCTAGATGACCCATTCATACCTCTTCCAGAATCTTCTAGTCTTTTGCAACCGATGGTGACCGAGTTACTAGATAGCACAACTGCTTCTTCCCACAACTATTGTTGCAACTTGGCATTATTGAACATGTGCTTTCGATCCTAGATTCCTTGCAATAATTTCCAAGCTCCATGGATATGAAGCTACCTTCATCATTTATTCTTAAACACTTGATTGACCTACCAATGTTCATTTCACTACAAATCTCTAAACACATCAGCCTTTCTACAAACCCACCTTTCTAACCTGGACACACTGCCCCACCTCGAAGTCTGCAGTTGAACAACTTTGACCAAATCCAACCAAGCCAACCCAAGTGAACCTTTGCCGCTCACCTCAAGGGACTTCACACTTGAGTCTTGGTGCTCCACCTTAACATGAACATTCCCTTGACTAAATCCGACCAAGTCGGCCAAGTAATCCTTCATCACTTACCTCTCAGCCCATTTACAATGAAGTTCACCAAGCCTTTTATAGGCTTCATTACATGAAATCCATGGACACAATACCATGAGCTACCTAAAAAACATGGACATGAAAAACCACGTGCTTTGACCTAAAAACTAGATTTAACTAATTAACTCTTTCACTGAATCAAGGTTAACTCAACATACATGCCCCCCCACATATTCAATCTACCTAAATCTATGTCTATACTATGACCCAATAAACTAGGGGTACGCATCCCTATCCAAGTTTTACAAATGTGTGCCCATTTACATGCAATCAATTATTCTTACAACTCCAAAGTAAATACATTTTTTTTCTTCACAGTGACTCAACCATCACCGCTCTGCAACCTTTATACTTTAGACAGATAAAACCTCATCAACCATACATGTAGATGAATTTGATTCTTTTGTGGAGTCCTCTTTAGATTCTTGTTGTCTTTTCCAGTGATCCTTCTTGAGATGCCCAGATTTTCCACAGAACCAAAATTTTCCCTTACCCTTACTGTATTTTGACTTAGACCTGAATGTACCTTTATGATCTTTCTCTCTTTCTGTAGATCGACCTCTGAACACCATTGCTTCTATTGTTGAGGTTTCTTTATTGGATCTTCTCCTCATCTCCCTATATGACAAATCTTCCACAACAGTATCATAGACAATGGTGTCTATTGTGCTAAACCGAATAGATGTTGCCAAATGATCCCAAGATTCAGGTAATGAACATAGTAGTGTAACTTCCTTGTCCTCATATTCGTATTTTAATTCCATATTAGAGAATTGACAAATCAGAGTGTATTGAAAACATTCAAATGATCAACAATTTTTATACCTTCTTTCATCTATAAGTTGTACAACTGCCTCTTCAAGAAGATTCAGTTTGTCAAGGACTTTGTCATATACAGACTCTCCATTTTGTTCCGTAAATCTATTGTTGTCTCCTCTCCAATGATGTTAAACAACACTTCATTTTCTAGGCACAAACAAATCCGAGCCGTCCGTCGTCCGAGTGTTTGAAATCAAGGAACGTTGCGTGCAAGAACAGAGGGAGTTTGTTTTCGATGCCTGTGGAGACCAGGTTTAGAGAACGAGCATCAGAAGTCTGTGTGAAAGACTAACCCGGTGAGCATGCAATATAGGGAGTTCCTCACGAATTCAATTGCACTGGAGAAGCTCAACTGTGAACCAGGATAAACACAAGTATTTATTATAATTTTACTTTAAGTTTTAAAATGCTCCGTAAATCCCACACATATTTTCCACATTCTTTAAGAAGAGAAACTGATTTGCATAGCACAAAGATAAGGTTTACCAGGCATGTGAGAAACCTCTGAGAAGCAACTAGAAATTTATATTAATCGGTGAGAAAACCAAGCAAGAATTTTTTTATTTTAAATTTTATAAGATGCATAAAAATATGTGCTCTCGGTTATTTAAAAAAAAAATGTCTTTATTATTTAAAGATTCCTTATTATTTCAAAGGAGGTCGTGAGAATTTTTTGGGTTGCTCCTGGTGTGGAGTTATAAGATCCACAATTTGATATAAATCCACAATCTATAAAATTGTGTGGAATCATAAAGTTGACGAGTCTCTAAGGCCGGACCATAGACCGATGGAGAGTGTCACATGTAAATATGATGTTTGAAGTGGATTTGGATGAAATTCTCAAAATGATTGGGAATAGTTTGTTTAGTGTGTTGAGTTGTTGTTTGTGTAAGTTGTTAAAGTTGATGAAAATAAATTTAATGCTTTGGTGATATGAGAAAATATTTGTGTCTTGGAAGAATGTATTGAATCTTCTTGAGTCTAGCTAACTCAATATAGGAATAGTTATTTTGTTAGAATTCGTGACTCTAACAAATGACAGAAGAATAAGGAAATCCAAGATGAAGGTAAATTCAGGAGAAAAAAAAATGTTAAGCATGGTGATGAGATTTATTTTGTCATTTATAAAGAAAGTTGCAAAGAGATAAGAAGTTATGTGAATCGAAGAAGCATATTCCATGCACATCAACAAAGCCGATAGATGAAGAAGAGTCGTCATAAAGCAAGCAAATAGTCTACAAGAAAGAAAATCGAAAGAGTCATGGAGCAAATAGTCTACAAGAAATAAAATGGAGGCTTCCAAGGAGAAGAAGTCGCAATAATCGTTATTTCCTCCTCTATTGTTGAAGAGAAAGAATCGTTGACGCTGATCCATTTTATGGACAAAGTTTCTGCATTATTGAGCAGTAAAAAATGCATGAAGAAAATCACAAAGAAGAAAGATGGGAAGAGACATGCAACAAAATATAACTAATTTTTTGGTTTTTTCATTCATTAGCAAATACATAAGAAATGGATTGTTGTAATTTGAGGGGTGCATGTTCGGTTGTACCCAACAACCCAGTAGCCACTCCAATACGTTTTTTGGTCCCATTTGTAAGAAGTTGCGAGCTTTGCTATAGGAAAGCTTTGTTCCCCATGTTTAGTAAGCCCTGACTGAATCAGACATACATAGGTCAATAAGTGATCATGTAGCATGTATCATTGGTTTCAAGCAGCATGAAGCGTTGGCCATGATACAACACAACTATCCCTAGTTTCGAGCAGCTTGAGGCGTTGGCCAGAAGGAATGTGGTATTAAGTCCACTTTGGTAAATGAATGTGGTATGAAGTCCACTTTGGTAGATACAAGGGTGTCTACTTGTATGCTAACTTGATGATTGTATCGGAGAATTTGAATCTTCGATTCACAGGGGAGATGTGAGATATTAATCTCAGAGTTAGGACCAAGTTTTGTTTAAGGGGGAGTGTGAAGTCTATTGCATTGGAATGCATTGGTAGCTGGTGATAGTGATAGTTTTTCCCGGATGTAATTAAAGGGGAGTGTTAAGGAAAATACCTTATTACATTCTTAACGAGTTAGTTAGTTAGTTAGTTTATCATTACAGGAATTGCTAACTCTGTAACGTCTTGTAACCATATTGTGTAACTATTCATGTTCATTGTAACTATACATGTTCATATTAATAAAATACACATCAATAATGTAGTGTGTTGCATCAATTCTATCTCAGCTTAATATTTTCAAACATTACTCGTCAATTTCTCCTATCTTGCATGAGTGTAGGAGTATTATAAAACAACGTGCTCTTGAAATGTTTACCATTCATGCAAATTGGCCATGAAGTCAAGCCCATACCATGAGACAAGCCTTTCATGGAATCATTAGGTGATGCATGGGAAAAAAAACATATTGTTAAACTAATATATAATAATATAAACTAAGATGAATCTATTTTAATCTGAATCTTTCGAGCACCCATAGATCTGCACTTGGAATTTTATGTTAATCGTTCTGAATGGTTAATAAATCCGTGCTCATATAATCAAATTCCATTTTCATGATTTGTTACTGTTCAATGCTTGAGCTGGAAGGGGGGCACTGAAAATTGTAACTAATGATTCCATTCAATATTTGATGGTTGATTCATAGTACCTCTGTATTGCTTTATTAAAAAAAATGCTCTGAAGAAAATGTGTTTGAATTGAATGAAGCCTCCCGCTTGATGCTTGAAACAATACATCGTCACCTATCTGTTTGTGCGCACGTTCTTTTTTAGCATTAAATTACTACGTCATATTATATCACCATCTTTTAATCACGTTTTAATCGTTGATTCCATGACGACGACAATGTATGCATCGACGAAGCAGGATTAGTGCAAGCTCTAACTATAATATATATTTTATATTATATTATATGATTTAAAATATATAATAATATCCTGGAATGTCCATAAACCACCAGCAACCGCCGCCGCCTCAGCCAGCTTACCAGCCGATTCCATCTACCAGCAACAGTCGTCGCCTCAACCATGATAAATTGTGAAGGACAGAGAAATGCAGAGAGAAAAGAATAGTATATTGAAATGTATGAAGAAGTACAGAACAAAACTGAAGAGATCCCAACAATAGGAAATAGCTGAGCTTATATATGCTCGAGCAAGACAGAAATAGAAAGTACAACTATCCAGTACAGCTGGCAGTGTACGGTTAGACTGTTGAGGATACAATATATTTAACACTCCCTCTTAGACTCAACAGTTACAATCAACAGCACTGACTATGCCTAAGTGCTGTCTCTGGAAGTCAAAAACTGACTTTCCTAGTGGC
>JZKD02S1678082.1:264265-304998 GCA_000966675.3 Picea glauca | reverse complement strand
GAATTAGGGTTTCAGTAGTGAATTAGGGTTTAGAAAATCTATAAGAGAAGGTTCAACGACCCAATTCATCATTATGCAGATTATGACTTGTCAATGAGGAGAGAGGCGCATCTCATAAGAGATAGTTCAGTGGATTCCAGGAGGAAGACACTAGTTGGTTGATTTCGGTGTTGAGAGACACACCCTAGTCACCAGGAAGATCACATAGGTCTTCCATCGTTCTTCAACAACAGTTACGTAGGGTCCAACAGCAAGGGCACACTTATCCAGGGTGAGGGCGCAGCTCTTGAGGAGGTTAAGTGGATCGACTTGTCCCATCTGAGAGGATTTCAAATATTCCCCTCTGACCCAGTTGAGAGGGAGGCAAGGCACATCTTTTGCTTGATTCCTCGTCATATTCCGATGGAGGAATCATCTAGGATGCATTTTCTAGACTTGGAAGTGCGACACTTTTGGCAGACACATTCGGGGTTCCCGAGCGAGCATCAGATCACATTCAGGGAAACCCTTATGACCCATTTCCCAGTAGAACAAGGTGATCATTTTGAGATACATCTTAGTCAATTCAGACAGTGGAATCACTAGGGCGCATTTTTCCAGTGAGAGAGGGGTGCATTCCCTCAGGGGGATCCATCCGGGGTCCAGACCCACTAGTAGAGGGGTCGGTCAGTTACTAGGCCTGAGAGCTAGAGTAGGGAACACCATTTGGGACAGTTTCTAGGCCATTCCGAGAAGTATAACCGCCAGGGAAAACTTTCCAGACTTCCAACAGTTACCGTACGAGCTGCAATAGTTCCAGCTCATCCATTGATCCCGCAGTGCTCATCTATTATCAAGTATTATCATTTAGTTTTCTTATTGTATTCCAGCTAAGATCCTTTTGTCTTTTGATCTAGCCAAGTGATTCATTTTATTTATTCATATTCGGTCTTTGTACTTCGCAGAGATATCATAATATAAACTTTGCAGTCGTTTATCACATTTGTTATTTGTATGATCATTTATATGTTGTAAGTGATTAATCCTACACACACATTAGCAATGTTTCCTAGACTAGCCAAGTCAGGAACATTACATCCTCTCCATCCTTGAAGCCAAGGATGTTGGTACTGTGTAGACTAGTTTTTCCAACTTGGTGAGTTCCACTGTTGTGGTTGTTGATAATAGGGTGGAACTTGAGGTTATATATTTGGGTATGTAGGCTTGTTCCTAGGCTGCCATGGCCTCCTAGGTGCATAAGAGGACTCCCCAGGATCCCCACTCCTATAGATGGCTAAAAAACCATGCAATGATGGACATTTTTCAGTTGAGTGGTCCTCCATGCAGAAGCCACAAACTGAAATGTTATCCAATGGGCATTCCCTTGAGGAATGCTTCCTCCTGCATCTTAGGCAATATATGCTCATTGCTGCATTTTCCTCCTATTTATTTTTAATCTTTAGGGTGTCCAACTAGGAACCTATTGTTCTTAAGATATTTGTTTTCAAATTCTCTAAAAGGTTCCCTATCTCTACTCTCATGATACTGCCTGAACTAACTGGTTTTAAGTTTCTACTATTAGGATCCTGAACATTAATCCTACACACACAGATTTCAGAAAATGGTTTATGGGAGATGTCACTTGATCCCATCAGGTTAAGTATCTCTAGGTATTCCTCTGAAATTCCCTTAAGGAAAAGAGCCCTAACTGCATCATCTGGAAGGTCATGGTATTTTGATTTTTGGGAGATATAAGAAAACAGTTCCATATAATCCTCGAGATTCTTGTCTTCTAATTGTTGGACTTTGAAAATATCATTACGAGACTCCTTGGTCTTGCAATAGTCTTGGTACTTCTTAATAAAGATATCTTTCATGGCTTCCCAAGACCTAATACTGGACTCTCCCAACCCCATGAACCATCTTAGTGAAGATTCCTTGAGGGTGGCAGGAAAGAGTTTTAGTTTCTAGGCATCTTGTAAGTAGTTGTAGCTTCTACAAAAGATGTCGAACTCAAATAGGAAGGTATCTAGGTCTTCATTGCTTTTACCATAAAAGGTGGGCAGTGTTGAGAGGGGAATATTTTTCATATTGACATTCGGTGTGGTGTCCAAAATTGGAAACCCAAAGGTAGTTTTGGTTTGGTTTCCAGCTTCTTCTCCCTCCTCGTGTCTTACATTGTTGTGATCCTCCTGATAATCCATACTAGTTTGGTTTCCAAAAAGAGAGTACTTCGGTGGTTTTATCCTTAAAGAGAACAAGGTATCCCAAGGTTTTTGTCTAGGAAATGTATCCCTCTTATGGGAAGGTCTTCCGACTGCTTGGATGTTTGGGACTCTACTCGAGCCGGTTGAGGTTATCGGTGCCAAAGTTTCTATATCAATTTGAGAGACAATTATATTGGTTGAATTACCAAACAAAGTATTCACATGTTCAGGGTCTATGATGTCTTCAAAATTAGGATCTCCTGATGGTGGTAAGAAAACAAAGGTTGTAATGTTTGGTTCTATGGAAGGATCGAGTGGTCTTGCCTCTTGTCCCACTATTATTGATGCTTCAATTTTATGTTCTATAGTGCTCCATGTCTTAGTCTCTTCAAAGGATGCTTTAGCTCTTCGGGTTGAGCTAGTTCCTATTTTTCGGTATCGGTCTGTGGAGTTTATGAGTGAAATGTTCCTTCCCCTGAAAAGATTGGAAGGAACCTTGGTTGAAAGGTCTGATTTTTTTTTATTCTATCTACCCTTTGAGTCCCTAGTTTTTTTCATGAAAGCAATTAAAAAGAAAAAATACCATTGGATTTGGGGGAACCTGCTATAACAGATGCACAGGTTCTTACCTCTCATCTTAAAGTTTCTCCGCCACCAATCTAATGTTAAGGTTTAGAAATGATCTATTTCCTACCTTGAGACAACTCTCTGACAATGATGCCAAAAATGATAGGTGTTCTATATGCACTAAATCCCTCAATTAAATTGTCAACCCGGGGTAAGTAAACTTAGAGTTGTAGCACTATATATGCCAAGGTAGAAAATTTAGAGGTAGTATAGTCTAACTAAGGAGATGGTCTATCTGAGGGATAATCTACTTAAGCAAAGACTATCAATGAGAAAATCCTATCAAGGAACTTAAACTATTTACCCTAAGTAACTTTTAAACAATGGATCAATGGATTGTCCTAAGGAAGAAAACAAAAACCGTACTTTGAACAAGTTAAGTTAATCAATATAATGAGAAAAAGCAAGCCATCTATTTAATATATTCAACTTAATGAACAATAGAAACATCAAACTAATATAATCAATCTATTCAAATTAATGAGCACCGACAACAAGTACACAAGTAAACAAGCAAACAACTACCCTACTAAAACTTATGCARCAAGCAAACTAATCAAAACTACTCAATAGGTAACTAATCAACTATTAAACAAGTGAACTCTATTATYAAGATAAAACTCATAATTACTTCTAATCTACAAAGGAAAATCTTAACCTATTGAATTAAAAGCATCATGACARAATTCAAAGATTAATCAAAAMCTAWTCTTAATCTACAATAACAAGAAACTTGAAATATAATGATGATGATTATGTCTTTGGTGTCTTATGGAATCACGATGGCATATAACAATTAGTGATATCTCAAGAGGAATAATTTCAATATTAACTTCTATGGAGAAATGAAAGGTATGAATCAAGCAATCTAACGAGAGCTTAGCCATCATAGATGAAATATCAACTACCCTAAAAATCCATGTGATCTCTCAATTTATGCATTAATCATCAACGAAAAGAGAACATTATTATATTTAATTCAAATGCACTCTTATGCTAATGTAAGCAAATTCACACCATTAGAGACTTATAACTAAACACTTAACTCAAACTCAAACTTTGAATTAAAATTGCAATCTAGATCTAGAATGGAAATTTTATAACATAAACTAAGTTAATCCTATTATTAACAATTCAAATTGCAAATTAAAAATGCTTATTAAATCATAATTTAAATTATACTTTAACCTCAATATACTACAATGAAATTGATAAACAAACTAATAATTAAAATCAAACCTAGCAACTATTCATCCATCGAAACCTTGCCAAAGAAACTATGTACTATGTATCAACTCAATACTTTGTTTTAACTATTCTATTTCAACCTGCAGAAATTCAAACTAGCATTTAAGCACACAACAAGGTTAGTATCTAATCTTGCAAGCTATTTACTAATAATTAAAAAGACACAGCATATTAACAACTATCCTTTATAAGAAACCTGCAAAAAGGAAATTGAAACAATTAAATTATGAACAACAAACACACAGCATGTGAAATGATAAAAACACATATAACGAGAAATGAAAGAAATGACAAATGCACAACTCAAATACATAAGCTAACTATCTAACTATTCACCCAGACCACTGGTGGGACCCCCAGCAGGTCGTGGCTACTCCTCAACAATGAATCACAAGCTAAATCAACGTGATTATGGCATTTAAATTAAAAATGCAGTCTTGCACAAGTTTATGGAAACGTATTGAATTACACAGCAAAACAATTCTAGCAATCCTTCACAATTCTTCCTTATTCTTGTCTGACCACTACTGTGGTATTTATAACAGTTACAATTCGAGAGGTCGACCACTGGAAGGGTCGACCTCCTCGAAAAACAACAAATTCCATTAAATATGCTATAACTGCATGTGTCTTCTAGAAACCAAATGGGCCACTCAACGCTCAGCATAACAACTTAATCCAAGATGTCAAGAGCTTAGTAGTTGGAGGCCACAAGGGTGAACAAAACCCATGTTGTCGATTCTCCCATCACAGGTCTTCGATATAACAACCGCCAACTTGCCCACATTTTTAGTGTTGGATGTAGTGTCGGACGCAGTGTTGGATGAAGTACCGGATGCAGTGTTGGATGGAGAATCGGAAGAGCTTCTGGATGGAAAAACACCATGCGATTTTTCCCTGTGACACACAGATCGTGCATTAGCTTCCTGTAATCATTAAATCAAACTGAACTAAAATCAAAATCATCCCAAAAAATCAATTACACATACCTGGCATAAGCTATGATGATTGTCTATGAAATCCTTCAAAACTTCTTCAAAATGGTTATTAATACATATATAATATTGGTCAAAAAGGATTCAATCAACATCATTAGACAACCAAATCATGAGCCCAACAGTGTTCAGTGACCAAACTCATCAACAAATCTCCTAAACTTATATTCGTCACTTCAGTTTGTCCATATGTTTGTGTATGATATGCAAAACTAAAACATAGCTCTGTCCCCAACTTTTTCCACATCATCCTCCAGAAATGACCAACAAATTTGGTATCCCTGTCTGAAACTATACTCTTGGGCAATCCATGGAGTCTCACAACTTCCCTGAAAAACAAATTTGCAACATGTGTTGCATCACTGGTCTTCTGGCATGGGATAAAGTGTGCCATCTTCGAAAATCTGTCCACCGCAACAAATATGGAATCACTTCCTCTCTGTGTCCTCGGCAACCCCAACATAAAATCCATGCTTATTGCATCCCAAGGCCTCTCTGGAATAGGCAATGGCCGATACAACCCAGTGTTCTTCTTCTTCCCCTTGGCATACTGACAAATCTTACAATTGTTCACAAATCTCTTCACTTCTACTCTCATACCCGGCCAATAATATGAACCATTTAATTGGGAAAAAGTTTTGTCATGGCTGAAGTGTCCATCTAGACCTTCACTATGTTTTTCCTTTAGCAAATTCTCCCTCATCGAGCATCTTGGTATGCACAACTGGAATCCTTTGAACAACAACCCATCCTGAATCATATATTCGACCCACTAGCTTCTGTCTCTGAGCACAGGATCCACACATGCTTCATATGCCTCTCCAAAATCTATATCACTGTGGTACATTTCCTTAAGGTGGTCAAACCCCAAGGTCTTGACTTGAAATTCTTGTAGAATCAAGATCCTCCTGCTCAATGCATCAACAACCTTGTTAGCATTTTCAGAAATATGTTTAATGACAGAAGTAAAATTTTGCATAAACTCTATCCACTTGGCATGTCTCTGGTTTAACTTCTCCTGTCTAGTTATGAATTTCAAAGCTTGATTGTCACTATACAAAACAAACTCCTTCAGTACGAGATAGTGCCTCCATTTCTTTAAGGCTTGAATTATGGCATAGAACTCTTTGTCATAGGTGGAGTATTTCTTTTTAGCTTAATTCATCTTCTCGCTGAAATATGCAACAGGTTTGTTGTCTTGACTTAAGACCGCTCCAATTGCAACTCCACTCGAATCATACCTCGCCCGAAATGTCTTTCCGAAATCCGGTAAAACTAGAACCAGTTGTTCCGTTATTTTCTCCTTCAATATGTTGAAGCTCCTCTCAGCCTATTCTGTCCATTTGAAAGACTTGTGTCTTAACTTCACTGTATCCATCATTTGAGCTCTAATCCCACTAAAATATGTGATGAACTTCTGATAGAAACTTGCTAATCCATGGAAGCTTCTTACCTCAAAGATATTCTTCAGTGACAACCATTCTCTGATTGCTTTCACCTTTTCAGGATCCATCTTCAATTCATTTGAAGAAATCACAAAACCCAAACATATGAGTTATGTCTTCATGAAAGAGGAATTTTTCAAATTAATAAACAACTTCTCTTGTTGTAATATCCTCATCACTAATGTCAAATGCCTCAAATGCTCCTCCTTAGTCTTGATAAATAACAATATATCATCCATATATACAATCACAAACTTACCAATGAAATCTTTTAACACTTCATTCATCAACCTCATAAAAGTACTTGGGGCGTTCGTTAAGCCAAATGGCATAACAAGCCATTCATATAACCCATCATTTGTTTTGAATGTTGTTTTCCACTCATCACCTTCCCTCATCCTTATATGGTGATATCCACTCTTCAAATCTAATTTTGAAAAATAGTTATCTCCACTCAGGAAATCCATCAAGCCATCCATCCTTGGTAACAGAAATTTATATCTAATGGTGATATTGTTTGTGGCCCTCAAGTCCATACACATTCTCCATCCTCCATCCTTCTTTCAACTTAATACAGTTGGAACTACACATGGACTCAAGCTTTATATGACCAATCCTTTGTCTAACAGATCTTGAACCTGTCTCTTCACCTCCTCATTCTCTTGAGGTGTCAACCTATACGCTTCTTTATTTGGCAGGCTTTCTCCTGGTATCAATTCAATGTGATGACTGATACTTCTGATAGGCGACAATGAGTTTGGAAACTCATCCACTACAATATCAACAAAATTATCTAGCAGTTCATGAACTTCCTCAAGTAAATATTACATTGAAGTACTAGTAAGGATAACTCTCAGCTTCCTTACTACAACAAACTGCATCTCTTGTTCCTTATTTACTTCATTCAGGAGTTCCTTCCCACTCATGAGAAGTATTCTCACGCTAGCTTCATCCTTCACCTTCTTTTCTTCAATTGTCAGCAACATGTGTGTCCTACCATCCTTCTCTAAGGTGTATGTATTCTTCCTCCCATCATGAATAACATTCCTGTCATACTGCCACGGTCTTCCCAACAAAACATGACAGACATCCATGGGAATCAAATCACATAGAATCTCATCTCTATATCCTCCTATTTTAAATTCAACTAGGCATTATCGAGTGACTATTACCTGATGACCTTTCTGCAACCATGAGACCTTATACGACGTCGAATGTGCAGTCATCTCTAGATCTAAATTCTCCACCGTCTCCTTGGATACTAGGTTTCTAGTGCTCCCACTGTCAATTATCACCTTGCAAACCCTATCCTTTGTTTTGAAAGTTATCCTGAACAAATTGTTTCGTTGTGCTGGTTTTTTAGTTTCTGGCTCTTGCTTCAAAAGAACCTTCTGCATCATCAGGGATCTTCCATCCTCTGCACCCTCTGCCTCAACATCTCATTTCTGCACTTCTGAAATGTGAGATTCACCTCCTTTCTTCCTCTCGGGGCAATCCCAAGACATGTGTCATGTTTTTACATGGAATAGCATCTCACTTCTCCTCCTCTGCCTCTTCCTCTTCCTATGGGAAAAGAGTTTCTACCACCACCTTGTCTTCCTTGGGCACTTCCTCCTCTCTCAGGGTGACTATGTGGTTTCTCCACCTCATCTTTGGGCTTCTGTGCTTTCTCCTGGGCAACTTTGTTGCCTCTATTTGAGCTTCGACCTCTTTTTTTTTTACTCTGCTTCCTGGACAACTTCTCTTCTTCTTTCAACACAATTTGATACGCATCCTCGACTGTCCTGAATATCACCATGTTGATTTTGTCTCGGATATCATATCTCGAACCATTGATATACCTAGAAAATTTCTCTTCATCTCTCTCTCTCTCTATCCAGCTCTAATTTTCAACCTATAGAACTCCTTTGTGTACTCCTTCACAGTGAATCCTCTCTGTCTCAGGTTCTGCATCCTCCTGAGAAAATTTTTCTGGTAATCCTTAGGCATGAATTTCGCCTTTAGCTTGGCTACCATTCGATCCCAACTCTTTATCTTTCATTTTCCCTTGCTCCTTCTGTCGGCCTGTAGTTCATCCCACCACAGTGTTGCATGTCCTTTCAACCTAGTGACAACATGTCTTACCTTTTTCTCTTCTTCGACATCCTCATAGTTGAAATACTTGTTTGTTGCTCATATCCAATCAAGAAATTATTCTGTGTCTAAATTTCCTTCATACATAGGGATGTTAATCTTCGCTCTGGCACCCAATTTGACAACCTCTTTCAGCAAGCATTCTTCCGCAACATCCTCAGCTACAACTTCTTCAACTTCTACTTCTTCAATTTCTGCCTCGTTGGTGTCTCCAGCATCATGCGCTCTCCTTTGGGTTTTCTCCATGGCATCCATTCTTGCACGTAATTCTCTCATCTCCCTTTCCATATCTCTGTTAGCTACGGGTGTCTCAGCACGTCTTCTAGGTGGCATTGTGTTGATTCTTCTGATACCCCTCATCGATATCAATTTACCTTTCTCCCTACAAAATTCAATTGTGTACTTGCTCTGATACCACTCCTGACGTAGACCCCCTTCCCTCCAAAGGGATGCTCAACCTCCTGATATTGGATCGTTTAAAATACTGAGTCAAAGTGACTCTTTTGGCCCCTTTTTCCTCCCGGTGACCCCGACTATGACCGCGAGTCTATCCCTTTGTGATTCAATCTTCGGGGATATCCCGAACTCTCCCTTCTCTTATTCCTGAAACACGTTGTTCCGAATCTCTGAACTCCCACCATGCGTCTCCTCAAATTCGTTGGCCCCACAAGAGTTTGGGTTTCACGACTTCGTGAAAATCTAAGTCTCACGCTCTGAACTTTCGGGCTTCCGATTCCTGAATTCCTTAATCCGCTGCCACATACTCCTCTCGCGATCAACGACTGATATTGGATCGTGACTTCGGACTTCACTATTCTGTCTTTGTCAAGTCTTCAAACTTGTCGAACTCTGAAGTATCGAACACCTTACGGCTATCCTCTGCATAGATTTTCCAGATATGATGGTCTGGGATCATTCGTCTCCTCTTGGAACAAATCTTGTCCATTGACTTCAGTGAAGACTCCAGGGACTTATGTCCTTGAAGAATTTCCACCACTCTCCCTCCTGAGATTTACTTCTTCTACCTTCTCTCGTTCCTTTGAACACCTCCTTCGACACTTAGTTGAATTTTTTATCTATGCATGCCTTTCAACAAATTCTCTTCCACGACTTAACTTCTCCTTGTGGATGGCTTCGCACTCCTTGTGACTGTTCTCCAACCACTTCTATCTCTTGTGACTGGAATCATGCTACCCCTCTTGAGATTTCGAATCTGAAAACTCTGTCACGCACTCCTTGCGGACGTCAATGCACTCCTTGCATAAATAAGTTTCCTTATCGCTCCTGAGCTTTCGAGCCGAAACAGACTTAATCATGCACTCATTGTAGACACTATGCACGCCTTGCACTCACTCAATGAAGAGAAACAATTGAAATGTATTCACTCTTCACAATGACCCATACATTCAACAATGTAAATGCAAGCATGGATTCAATAACAAGAAATAACAGTGAATTTAAAAATAACAGAAAGTCTACCATTCACTCATCCAGATAGACACATAAAAACACACATTTGGGACAATATTCCTCTGTCATATTCATTAACTAAATCTTACATACATTCATAGAATGTTTCTTTGTATCTCCTAGCTCTTATCTTACAGTGGAAATCTACACATTAGATTCAACAGCCTCCCCTCGGTAACAATACAAATCTTTATACAAAGGGACTCTCTTGAGTTCTTCCCTCCAACTATTCTATGCTATCACATCATAATTAAATGACATCAACTACTTATTATTTATTGCAATAAATATTGAGTCAGATAGATAAGGGTGCAAGCTCCAGATCTGTATTGCAATCTGATTCATAAACAAAATACATTCCCCATCGATCTTACACGATGGCTCAGCCTCTGATAATTAAAGATGTTCATAAATAAATAAAAAATAAAAAAATATTACATTAATACATTGATCTTTGAAATTCAAAACATTTCAAAATACGCGCTAGTGTGCCCAGCTGTCCTTCACGCTTGTGCTTTGTTGGCGATGCTCCTGCATCAAAATGGATAGACGACTAGTTTCTCTATAAATATTATTCATATATCAAGGTTTATGAGACCACTAGATCCCCACACATTTTACCATAATTTATCCCAGACAATTCGTTGATGAGGGAAATTGCATACCAAACCATGGGGTCAAAGGTTACTGCATTATTGCAAATCAACAGTAAAAAACTTTGGCAAGTTTTCCCTATCCACATCGGAAGTTACACTATTTACAATAGCCAACATGAAAGGAAATAAGTGGAGTCCCTACAAGAGTTAATATTATGCCTAGGAGAGACCAAAGGCCATGATCCTCATGAGTTTCCAATCATCCATATCAGGTTGGTTGGTCTCACCCATTCCAATATCCATGTGGTCGATTTTGAAGAGTACAATTTTAAGGGAACATTCTCTTATGATGAATTCATGCATCAATTACCCCATGAATATTCCAAGAGGGAACTTGAACATGAACAATAAGAGATCAAGAGGGAAACTCTAAACCCATTCTAGATATTGCTTCAGCAAGAGAAGGACATTGGCATCACTAGAGAGTAGAAGAAAACTAGGAAGGAAGAAAATCTAGAACAAAAAAGGCTCCAAGCTTAGTAGGATTATCAGAGAAGGAAATTTGAGGAGGCAAAGAGAAAAAATGAACATGAGCACATGGAACAACATGTTGTGCTCCAAAATAAGCAAGAAGAAGAAGCCAGAGCCAAGAAATTGGTTGATTAGATAGAAGCCAAGAGGTTGGTTGATGAAGCAGAGGCCACGAATTGGATGATGAGGCAAAGGAAATATGGGTAGCTAATGAAGTTGAAGCTAAGAAGAGGGTGGAAAATTTGTTGAAGCGGAATTTAAGCTAGACCCCTAACACTCCATCTATGCCCAATCTAGGCATTGTGCACGTACCCCCTAAAGAGTACACTCCCATAAGTAATATTCCAGGAGATTCCTCCTTCTCCTCCCAAGCCTTGAATTTTGAGGGCTTTGTAGTAGCCATTGGAGACTACTACTTTCACAATATGACAATAAGTATCAAGAAGAGGTTGACTAAGAGGAAGAGAGGAGAAGAAACGAGGTCAAAATTGTCTATAAGGAGGGTAGTAGAATGGAAAGCAGGGCCTGATTCTGAAGAAAATGTGGTTTGAGAATCCTTTACACTCAACACTTTCGTAGGGATAAATTCCTCATATGTTCTTGAGGTAACTAGCACCCTCAACACTACCAAGAATGGAATCATTGAACTAGAGACAGAGCTGAAATATGTGAAGGATAAACTTACCATAGATTTCCAGAAAGTCGCAAAAGTAGCTGACAGTCTCAACATAGAAAAGATGAACAGAGCTTTGCAAGCTCAAAAAGACCAGATGAATGCAAAATTTGAGAAAAGGTTGAAAATCCAATGGAAAACCCATAACGAGTTAGTGGCAGAAAAACATAAATTCAAGGTAGCAATATAAGAGACCAAGTCATCAACATGTAATGTAGAGTCTATCAAGGCATAGGCATTAGTGTTGAGTGAAGAAATTGTGGAAGGGAAGAATGAAATCCTCAATCTGCTAAATAGCATATGGGTTGAGCGAGAGGAACAACTCAGGGTAAAAAGAGCATTGATAGAAAATCAAGAAAGGAATTAGGAAGCTATCGAAGCCTTGGAGGAAATGCTCATTTGGAAGGATATGCACAAATATCTACCTACCACGTTTCCAGTATATTCCAAGAGGGAAAAACTCAGATTCCATATGCTCTTTGACACTTGCAAAACTCTCTTCAAGAGTTCACAGATCACCCAAAAGGCAACATTTGACACTTGCGTGAAGCTATGGAGTAGTTCAAACAATCTCGCAGAAGAAGAAAGGATATGGCCAACACATTCCATCGATGAAAAATCATCTTCCAACACGAGAATGGATGAGGTGGAGGAACACAAGAAAACCATCAATATGAACATTCAGAATCTATGTCAATTTGAGAAAGAATCAGTTGAAGAACACCAGTTGAGAACTGCATGGCTCACCCACAAAATCAAATTATTTGTTAAGAACGCAACAAAGTAGTTATACCAAGAAGTATCCACCAAAGTTTGCAATGAAGAATCAATCTTGGAAATATTACAATCAAGCAAACTCGGAAGCGTATTGAGAGATCATTCCCTCTGGAAAGAATATCAAGATCAAATACAGGAACAGGGCAGCTCATGATTACAAATTTCACAATTTCTTCCAGATGTTGCCTTCTTCAGCTATTGTAATCCTATTTTGAATTCGGAATATGAAGAGTCTCTTTTTGTAAAACGGCCCTGATTTGATGATTACAAAGATAACAATTGTAAATAGTCGCTCATCAATATAAAAGGGAAGATTTTCCATTTGAAAGGGATTTTGGTTTCAAAATGTAGCTAGAGAGTATTATTATTGCAAGTTCATTTGAACTGAAAGACATTTGTGTTGGAGATTATGGTGTCGATATGTATGAATGTGATTATTCTATTTATGCATGTCTATTACTATAGTATGTGAATATTGGTTTACGAATTATTTATGAATTAATGTTTGCATTATTCACAGTTACCATGATTTTCGAAGAGAGTACAGTGACAGTATAATGCAGTTAACTAATCAATTACTTGATTCTAACTAGTCATGCTATTGAACTTTCACATTACCTGTATCATGAGTTTCTTCTATGCAAGTAATATAAATATTTCACAATACTCATCCTTTTTAGTTTTCTCCTGATCAAGATAGGTTAGCTTAGAATAAAATAGAGACTACATCTTAGAATAATAATCATTCATCTTAGCTTAGAATTAGTTAGTTAGAATTTTCATTTTTAATTCATTTGAGAACCTTCGGTTCTCATATTCATATTTAGTTATTATATTAGTTAGATTAGTAACTAGGCCAAAATATGGTAGGAAACATTATTCCAAATGAGAGTGGGTCTAATTTGGACCTTCCATTGGGAGTTTTCCCTCATCTAATTGAATGGGTCATTTTGGCCCGTCAATAGAAATGGCACTAGAAGGAGGGCCACAAAACTAAATGGATTCAAATATAATCTCAAACCCTTCATGTTTTGTTCTGCAAGAAAACATTACCTCGTCAAGTGATTCCCATTGAAATCTCCCTGAACACACTTTCCTTCCCCCAGAAGTACGGTGTGAACACGCCAACCTAGGTTAGCACTCACCGCACTTCCACTCATCTCGAACCTTCCTTTGCTTCCCCACAACCTCGTGTCCTAACCATGTCGGAGATTGATGCCATAGTCAGACACTCAACTGAATGAACCAATCTTTCCATGACTAGACAAATTAGAAGACATACCAATCAACTACCCTTAGACTACTCTCTGCTTGAAAATAAGCAGGACCTTCGACATACATATCCCTACTTCACCAACCCAAACACATATCAAGGAAACCATTCGATTGGAACCCCTAAGTATCACGTTCCCAAAGACACTTCTAATTTTCTTGAGACGTTTGAATTTGACCTTGAATATTATTTTTTATTCGATGGAGTAGGATGTAGAGCACCCTTGCCTCCTGAGTAGCCCTCTTACACTCCAAGAAACGAGTTGAAGGAAAACTCTAAAGGAAGAGACGAGTCTGAGAGCGAACCTGAAAACCACCCACATCAAATTATCGTATATCAACCCCCTAACATGGATGGAGCAAATTCAAACCATAATCCACATCCCTACCATCCCTAGTTGTTCGCTGATGCAATCATTGTACCATGGATCCAACATAATATGCCCATACACCCTAAGAAGTTCCTACCGAAATTCAACCCTGACAAAAAAGATTCATCCAAAATCCAAGTAAATAAATTCTTGTTGGCTATTAGGTTAAAGAGTATTCGGCATGAAGGGACATCTGTCGTTTTTTCCTCCTTACATTTGAAGAGAAATCTTCRACCTGGTATTTATCTCTATAAGAAGCCTCCATTTAAAATTGTAAAACCTTTGAAACCACCTTCCTCAGGAMGTTTGGGGAAAACAAAGCATCGACCACCCAGGTTCTATAACTCTCGAGAGTCAATATGGATTCGAAAGAATGGTTATTGATTACAATCAAYGTTTCCTTACTCTTTTGAAATGAATCCCACGTGCCTCAAAACCCATTGAAGATGTAACTATTGAATTCTACACCTCTAATTTGCATCCYTAACTAGTCAAAGATCCAGATCTACCACTCCCCCTTTCATTACTTTTGAAATCTTCAATGGGAATTTCCATAACTGCATGGTAGACTCAGGAACCTCATCTAATKCCATGCCCCTAAAGGTATGTGAGAAGMTTAATTTCAAACMTGAACCATCTGACATCCATATTATTCAGTTAGACAAAACTAGAGTTAAAGTTATTGGAGAATTGAAAAAAGTCTTGATCAGGATGTCTACTAATCCAAAAGTTCATCAAACTATATTTATAATAGTAGTAGACATACCTGACAATTACGACATGCTTTTAAGTTGAGATTGGTCAGCTATGTTAAATGGATACTTTGTTATTGATTGGTCTCACTTATGGCTCTCTTATAATGGTAAAATTAATCAGATCATGGTTGACAGGGAAAAGTATATGAAACATGTTATTACTGACCTGAATGACCTAAATGAATCGTTAATGTTTAATAATTAAATTTTGGGTAATTATTCATATGAAACATTTTTTGGGAATTTCATAGCTGAAACATCATCTCTTGCGGAATATAACACACAAACATAAATCCTTCATTACACCTAGATTGTTGAGCCCAATTGTAACATAATAGATCAGATTAACAGTTCCTCTGATGTACATCCTAACATATTTTGGAGGGACATATTATAAACGATGGTTAACTCTACTAACCCCACCAAAAAAAAAATGAAAACTTAAACCCAAACTTTGCAACAAACAAAGGGGATCCTAACATTTGGACACTATTTTTTTATGGATCCAAATATTTAGGTGTAGGTGTTGGTTGCATTTTGAAATATCTGATAGGTAGAAAAAAATTAATCTCATGCAGACTAGAATTCCCATGCACCAATAATACTGTTGAATATGCGGCCTTGTTGCAGGGGTTAATAAAGGAAGTAGATTTGAAAGATGAAAAAATCAAGGTATTTGGTGATTCTGAAATTATTATAACACGGGTAAGGAACACCATTCATTGTCTTTCAATTGATTTGAAACACTAGCAACTTGAGGTTTGGGAACTGATCAAATATTTTGTTGTGTTTAATCTTAGTTCGATACCTCATTCTTTAAACTGTGACACTGATTTGCTAGCCAATATGGTGTCTAGGTTAATACCCTCAGTTGGATTGCTGCCTCAGTTTTTCTATTGAAATTTTATACATGCCTTTAATTCCTGATAATATCGCAAATTGGAGAGTCTTTGATGATGACCAACAACTGATAAATTTCTTAGATCTCAAAGATACTTTCAAGGATTTTATCATTGATAAATACCAACATGACCAGCTGGTAAATTCATATATTACCAACCCAGTTCAATCATACAACACATCAAGTTCAACCAACTTTATCCCAAGGAAGTAGTGAGATTGGAAAAACTCTATGATCTCAAGGACAAATTCAAGAAAGTCATCAATTGAAAAACCAACAGTTCATCTATGCAGTTTGAAGTGGTGAACTTGAGAACAAATACCACGCCTCAAAACATTAATGTGGGAAGAAATTGTTCTCTCGAAGAAAAAAACGGGCATATGTCAAATTATTTCGGGAATACAAAGACATTTTTTCTTGGACCTATGAGGATCTCAAGACGTATGACACCAAAATCACACAACACATAATTCCCATGAATCCTATGACAAAACCATTTCAATAAAAACTGAGGAAGATGCACCCCGACCTTGAGCCCCAAGTCAAAGTAGAATTGAATGAATTGTTGGTGGGCAAGATCATATTCCCAGTTAGACATATGAAGTGGATCTCCAACTTAGTGCCAGTAAGAAAAAAGAATGGGGATATAAGGCTTTGTATTGATTTCAGGAATCTGAACAGAGCCTCAGAAAAGAATAATTACCTAGTGCCCCCAATGGAACAAATACTATAGTGTGTATTCGACTCTGAGATGATCTCCCTTCTAGATGGTTTTTTCGGGTTACAACCAAGTATTAATGTCCCATTATGATCAACTAAAAATATCTTTCCGAACCAAGTGGGGAGCGCATGCTTACAAGAAGATGCCATTTGGTCTCATCAATGTTGAAGAAACATTCCAGAGGGCCATGGACATTGTCTTAAGAGGTCTACTTGGAGAATGTGTTGTGGTGTATCTTGATGATGTTACTATCTTTTCAAGGGATAGAAAAGATCATATAACTCATTTGAAGAAAGTGTTTAATAGATGCAAAAGGTATGGAATCTCTCTCAATCCTAAGAAATTTGTCTTTGTTGTCGATGAAGGAAAAATGTTAGGCATCATTGTTTTCAAGCATGGCATGAAAATCGAACCTTAGCGAACTGAAGAAATTGCAAAAATACCTCCCCTTCACAACAAGAAAGCCATGCAGTCATTCCTGGAGAGGATAAACTTGGAAGACGATCCGTCCCCATTTTTGTTGAAATAATGAAATCCATGCAAGACATGATAAAAAAGAATGTTGAATTAAAATGTGGATCTAAATAAAAATAATCTTTCGATAAGATCAAAACAGACATAGCACAAGCTCCTGCATTTTTAAGCCCATATTTTAGTCGAGAGTTCATCCTCTACACCTTTGCATCAGATATTGCATATGTGGTTGTTTTAACGCAAAAGAACTAGGAAGGATATGAATTCCCTGTATCGTTTATGAGTTATGGCTTACAAGGGGCATAGTTGAACTATCCATAAGGGGATAAACAAGCCTATGTTGTATTTAAAGTTTTCAAACACTTCAGGCCATTCTTTCTCAAGTCCAAGACCAAATTTATTATTCCTTACCCTATCATCAGGAACCTACTAGTACAGAAAGACTTAGCAGAAAAGAGAGCTAATTGAATTACAACTCTATAGGAATACGACCTATATATTAAGCCTGCAAAAATCATCAAAGGCCACGAGATATGAAAATTGGTTGCAGAATCAATGAGCGATGGGTCGCATGAAGATGCTCTGTATTGTTGAAATATTGTAACTGCAAAGAGTATTATATTTATTATTGATTTATTATTCATTAGATCAATCCCCTTTTTTGGATTGATCATGTCGGGCATTGTAATTGACCAAATCCCCTTTTGTGGATTGGTCAAACCCTAAATATAATATCCAAATTGAGAAGTCGGCCTTCAGGATAATTAAAGTGGTTTTAACCACTAAGAAGACAAGTCGGCCCTGCCCAATGAAGAGACACCTTTTCATCACCTGCCAGTTTGTATATATAAAGGAAGCCAATGCCTCATTATCTCACTCACTCATTCACTCATCTAGTGTGCAAGTTTGATAGATGCAGTTGGGAGAAAAAGGAAGAGAGAGGCGCATTGATCAGTGTTGGATATTCTCTAGTTTTTTGGTTTATTTTCTTGGCATTGTATTGGCTATCTATATTAAGGAAGTTGTTGTTGGGTTTTCTCCCCCATGAGGGTTTCCCAGGATAAATGTTGTGTATCTTGTGATTGTGTTTCTCTTAGTGATCCTACCTATGTGATTTTTATCTAGTAAATTGAAAAGAAACCTAATAATAACTCAAAACTTAACATGTTATTAGAGCTAAGCTGATGAGAGAACCTTTCACTGGATAAGAAAAAACATCATTGTTGTCGTACAAGAAAATTAGGGCTTTTGTTGGAGAGGAATTTTTGCCTAAAAACCAGCTAGAAAATTGCACCTTACCCTAGTGAATCTTTTGGAAGCTTGAGTGCACCTTTTCAATGGAAAGAGCCTCCAGAAATTCAAACCCTAGTTTTTGACTGGTACCAGAAAACCAGAAGTACCAAAAAACAACTATTAATTGAAGAAATAGTTTCAGTATTCATGAAGACAACTAGAACAACCATGATTCATATATAGTATGAGATGCAGGGGGAGAAATCCCCATATTTAAAATTGAGTGACAGTTGGTGCAGTACATTAGTTGGGTCATGGAGACATGAATACAATAAAAGATAGAGTTACCTCCATGAAAGAATAATAGCTACCTTCAGTATCAGTTATTGAGCCATTCTCAGTTTCAAATGAAGTTGTTGCCATGATGAACTAGAGGAGTTACTCTCATATTTCAATAGTCATAGTGAGAATGGAGCAACCATTCTCAAATTTAGAGCAAATGCAGGTGGAGAGTCCCACTTCTAGAAGAACAGTTGCAGAAAGAGGAGAGGACATACTCTTAGGCAGTGAGACAGATAGTGCTTTGCAGAAAGCACATAAAAGTAGCACATGATTTTGCACATTAAAGTGAAGTTGAAGCAAGTGTACCAGGATGGTACATTATGATGTGAAAAATTGGATTTGAAGATTGAAGATAGAAAGACTCATGTATGTCAGTTGAAGGAAGCTATTTACATATTAAAGCAAGCTCCTAGAGCTTGGTATGGAAGAATTGGTAGTTTCCGGACAAGCTTGGCCTTTACCAAGAGTAAAGTTGATTCTAACCTTTACTTCAAGGTTATGAATGATGAGCCAGTTATATTGTTGCTACTATATGTAGATGATGTATTCTTTACAAGATGAAGAAAATATCATCACAGATTGCAGAAGAAGCTTGCTACAGAGTTTGATGAAAGACCTAATGCATTATTACTTAGGTCTCGAAGTTTGGTAGAGCTCAGAGAAGATCTTCCTCAACCAAGGGAAGTATGCACTTGAAATAATGATAAAGTTTGACATGTTGGAATGTAAATCCATGTACACACCCATGGAAACGAACTTGAATCTCCTGGTAGATACCTCTTCAAAATTGGTGGATTCTACTTTGTACAAACAAATTACTGGTTTGGTGATGTATCTGATAAATACCAGGCCAAATATATGTTTTTCCTTGAGTCAGTATCTGGTAGAATTCATACGTGTTCACCTTGATGTTGGAAAACATGCGATGAGGTACCTTAAGGGTACATTAGATTTTGTTCTGAGTTATAATGGAGATCATGACTTCATACTGAGTGGTTATACCGATTCAAATTGGGTTGGAAGTGTCTATGACATAAATAGCACTTCGGGATGTTGTTTTAGTCTAGGGTTAGCCATGAACTCATGGCAGAGTATGAAGAAATCAAGTATTTCTCTCAGCACGATAGAAGCAGAATACATCATTGCATGTTCTTCCAGTTGTGAAGCCATATGGCTTCAGACGTTTTTTACAGGTCTATTCGATCTGGAGATGGAAGCAACCGTGATTCTATGTGATAACTAGAGTTGCATAAATATGACAGAGAACCATGTGTTCCATGACAAGTCAAAACACATAGAAATCTGATATCATCACATCTGTGATATGGTGCAAAGAGGAGCCATAAATCTCCAATATGTTAGCACGGATGAACAAGTTGCACATGTGTTAACTAAGCCTTTGTCTCGTGTAAAGTTTGAGCACTTTCAATATAAGCTTAGTGTAGTCCGAAAGGACCTCCCTCGAAAGGGGGAGTAGTGGTGATGCCATCCTTGTGCTGAAGATTTCCAACTTTGTGTTGATGTTGTTGTGATGCCAGTCTTGTGCTGAAGATTTCCACCTCCGTGTTGATGTTGTTGTGATGTCAGCCTTGTGCTGAATATTTCMAACTTYGTGCTAATGTTGTTGTGATGCCATCCTCGTGTTGAAKATTTCCAGCTTCTTTCTGATGTTGTTGAGATTCCAKCTTCGTGTTGATGTTGTTGAGATGCCAGCTTCATGTTGAAGATTYCCATCCTAGTGTTGATGTTGATGATGCTCCAACCTTCGTGTTGTGATGATGTTGTTGTTGATATTGTATTATCCTTCTTTTGTTATTTATGATGATGATGTATYAGTGTTATACTAATCCATCTTGATGCAGATGATGATGATGCCATTCCAGCTCCCTGTTGTGGAGGATGATATTCATGATGAAGAAAAACTTCCAATGATTTATAGATATTCCATTCAGTGTTCCAGATGTTGTTGATGTTGCTTCCCTCTCTCTCTCCTGATGATGTTGTAGAATACCCTTCTTGTTAACGGGGGGTATTAAAATATTGTAATTGCAAAGAGTATTCTATTTATTATTGAGTTATTATTCATTAGATCAATCCCCTTTTGTAGATTGATCATGTCGAGAATTGTAATTGACCGAATCCCCTTTTGTGGATTGGTCAAACCCTAAATATGATATGCAAATTGAGAAGTCGACCCCCATGTTAATTAAAGTGGTTTTAACCACTAATAAGACAAGTCGGCCCTACCTATTGAAGAGACACATTTTCAGCACCTTCTAGTTTGTATAAATAAAGGAAGCCAACACCTCATTATCTCACTCACTCATTCACTCATCCAGTGCGCAAGTTTGGTAGCTGTAGCTGGGAGAAGAAGGAAGAGAGAAGCCCATTGCTCAGTGTTGGATATTCTCTAGTGTTTTGGTTTATTGTCTTAGCATTGAATTGGCTATCTATATTAAGGAATTTTTTGTTGGGTTTTCTGCCCCATGAGGGTTTCCCAGGATAAATTTTGTGTATCTTGTGATTGTGTTTCTCTCAATGATCCTACCTATGCTATTGTGTTTCAAAACTTAACATGTATCAGGACCAAGAACTGTATGCAAGAGAAATCTGCTACATCTCGGTCAACTCAGACCAATGGTTTTACGAAATGAAATATTACTTAACTCATGGGACGAACCAAGAGTATATCGAGCCCAAGAAAAAAAGGGCCCTTAGAATCAAGTATGCTCAATATCAGATCATCCAAGGGATTTTATGCAGAAAAAATTATGATGGTAGTTTTCTGATATTTATTGAGAAGAGGGACATGGAAAGGGTCTTATTCAAACTCCATGATGGACTAGCTAGTAGAAATTATGGTGGAGACACCATGGCTCACAAAATCCTTAGAGTTGGATACTACTGGCCCACTTTATTCAAGGACTCTCACACATATGCAAGGAAATGCCAACAGTTGTAAATGTCAGCCGGGAGAGAAAAAAAGTTGCCTTCCCCCTACAACCTATGATCATTGAACTCCCCTTTCAATAGTGGTGGTTGGACGTGATCGGGGATATCAATCCCAACTCATCCCAATTGCACAAATACATATTGACTGCTACTGAATATTTCACTAGATGGAGAGAAGAAATTCCCTTGAAGGTTATCAATGAAAATTAGGTGACTTCGTTCCTTGAATCCCATATCATCACCAGGTTTAGATTTTCTGACTCATTAGACTTTGATAGCACCAATTATTTTTCTTCTCTTAAATTTACTAAATTTTCTTTGGAACAAAATATTAAGGTCAAGTGTTCAGCGAATTGTTGCCCACAAGGGAACGATTTAGTAGAGTCGACTAATAAGAACCTTATTAAAATCCTCAATAAAATTGTCAATGACCATCAAATGAATTGACACATCGCTCTTCAGAACACCATGTGGGATGAAAAAGTGACTCCCAAATCATCCATTGGTAACTCCCCTTTCTTCCTATTCTATGGAAAAGAAGCCATTGTGCCTACCGATACTTTCCTACCCGCCTTGCAACTGGCCCAACCTGCCTAATATGAGGCTTTCCTCGTAATGCATGAGATATTAAACATGCTATTAAAAATTGAAGAAGAAAGGGAAAAAGCTAAGATGAACCTAACACACCATCAAGAGACAATCAAAAATTGGTTTGACAAATCAGATGTGGGTAACAAAGATTTTTAGGGGGGAGACCTTGTTCTCAAATGGGACAAAGCTAATGAACTTAAGGTAAAACACACCAAATTCCAGAAATTGTGGTTGGGACCCTATCTGATTCAACAAAAAATAAGCCCTGGGTATTTCAGAATTAAAACATTGCAGGGAGATGAGGAGGAGCTCCATGTCAATGGAAAAATCTTAAAAAAATACTTCTCCTAATCACCAATGATGATGTATCCTTGTACATAGTAGTATTTTCTTTGTTTCCTTCTTTTCGTTTTTTGCTAATTTTCATTCCAGTCACCCTTCCCTTCTCTTTCAGTCCTCTTTTTTCCATGTTTTTGGCTTGATTTTTCTTTTCTCTTACACCTTTCATTTTAGAATAACTTATTGTTCGTTTCTCTGGACCAGCCTTTTCTTTCGCAACAGGAACACAAGATTGTTAGACCCATGTAAGTGCCTTTCCATATTGAAGTGGTCAAGTTGTCCTAAGATCAATGTTTATCTTCATGAATGATGATAGTACTGAAAAGAGGAACTTGTTAATCATTGCCAAAAGAAAACTTATAACCTTCAAATTCAGTACCTTTTGATGGATTCCATCAATTATCCTCACTTATGTGACCACTCTCATGACATGCCAGTGTTCCTCTCAAGATTTTTGAAATGTCATGAATTCAATGTCTTCTACATAACTCCAGTGAGTCTTCCCTTTATATTCCTAATTCTAAAACACATTGGTGATCCTTGTTTGTGGACCCATGAGAATAAATTGTCGACTAAGACTAGAAAATTAAACTCTTGTATCACCCTGCTTCCTACTTACCTTCACCTATGTTGCAAAAGAAATACATTAATCTTATATCTAAAAGTTGAATATAGAAAATCATAATCACAAGGAATTTGAAAATGCTACTAAAAGCGTGGGAAGTACAAGTAAACCTGTCAAGGCTATGGACATTCGTTGGAAGTGGGGCCATGCTTGTATGATACCAAGGCATATTAATTGGAGCTATGGACGATTGCTGGCAGTGAAGCAATGCCAAGAAAGAGAGATGAGGAAAACACTTCGGTCTATAACAGTTGATAATAATGACTCTATGGTGTTACTCTCAATATTTCACTATGGATGTATGGAGTAAAATTCCCATTAAAACTCACTTGAATTATGTGGAAGATCATCGGTAACAAGCTTTCATTATATATTTTCCTTAGGAAATTAGATGTGGGGTCCTAAATCTGTATATTGAATGAATTGTTAAAAGGTAAAATTTGTTTTTCTTAATCTGGTTGGATTCACTCTCATTTGAACTCAGAGATAATTGGTTCTTCCCAGTAAATCGCCATTTGTTGTGGCTCACCTCCCACAACAAACCATTTTATTTTCTCTTATGGATCCCTCAGTTTTCCTAAATTTTTCATACTATGCATACTTTCTTGCTTCACTGCAGAGATATGAGCTTAAAAAAATGGTTCTTTTATATCACTTATACAGTTTATGCATTAGTTGTGAATAGAAGCCTTTTGAATGCAATCAAAAATAGTCCCCATGAATATTGAACTCTTCAAACTCTCCTCCCCACTTCTATCGTTCTTCTTCCTCACAGTAAGGACCCGATCCCTGGTTTTACTTAGTCGACGTGATTCATCTCACTCTTATACCCTTCGTGTAAGTCATCATCAATTTAGAATGAGCCTCACACCATCTTTATTCTGACAGAAACTATTTGGGATCATCTTCATCGGACTATATCACTCCACACATCACCCAGAACTCCAAACATCGCACTCTGATATCTCTGGCACATCAACTTCACTCCCTATGTGGCATCCCATCGATAGATATATTAAAACCCAGCCTATCTTGACTCCCCTGAGTTAGTACGACCTATCTTATCGCTACCTCCCCAAGTGGTGTCTTAAGATTGGACCATTTTCTTCCCTGTTTATCAATCTTAAATAAATTTCCTTTTATTTCTTTCATGACTCGTCACTACCCCAAGGTATTGAAGGAATATTCCTTCGATACCATCCTCATCGGAGTCCAATTCGCTCCCCATCATCTCGAACTCCAAAACTCTAACTTCAAAATCCTTTATGTTCCCTCCCACTTGCACATCTAGCACATTCTCCCAAGATTAAGGTATATTCTTTTCGATATCGCTTCCATCGGAGTTCAAAAAATTCCTCATCCTATGGAACTCCGATGGATTTTCTCTGAAATTTTGCAAAGAGTAGGCTCGGCACACCTTTTTAGAAAAGGGAATATTCTTGTGATGTATTTTCTTCAGGGTTTTAGTTGAACCTCATCCTGATGACCATTGAGCCCAAGAATCTGACATGTCCCACCTTCCCTACAACGTTGCATACTTATCAAGTCAACACACTTTTCT
The DNA here is from genome assembly GCA_000966675.3 of Picea glauca. Lineage (NCBI taxonomy): Eukaryota > Viridiplantae > Streptophyta > Pinopsida > Pinales > Pinaceae > Picea > Picea glauca. The sequence continues at coordinate 280,180 of JZKD02S1678082.1, read as the reverse complement.
AAAGAAAAGGGAATATGATTTCGATGCCCCTCCCATCAAAGCCCATATTAATCTACAATCCTTCCCTCTCTAAATACATGACTCCGATAATATTCATTTTCAACCTCGGCCTTTCACCACCTCTGACACACGAATCCAAGCAACCTCCACTCTTAATGAGAATTAATGACAAAGATTAAGGCCAGATTTAGAGACGATTCTTGTACACATATGAGTTATGGCACATTCACGATTGTTCAATGTGAGTTATGAGCTATAAACCCCCCTCTTCAGACATATCTTATGCCATAAGTTTACGAAGCATTTTTTTGTCTTGATTTTTTTTTACTAAGTTTTACTGCACAGTTACTGTAGCCACTTAATCACAGGTAGCCCATTTTTTGTTTTAAATATTTTTGTTGTTACAATTAACACGTTGTGTTTATTAGTTTGATACTCGTTTCAACGTGGTAATACAGGATCAACTAATAATCAAACACGACAAGCCAGAACACCAAAATACCAAAGGGCTCGATTTACTTCCAGTCAGTTGTTGGACCTGAATCATCATCTCGGCCAGTCGAAGTGTTGGTGACTGATACTAATCACCACATTGGTGAAGATTATTGTCTTGGTTACAAATAAATCAACATGATCTTCAATTCTGCATATTTCCCCATGGATGATGAGAATTTGTGAGTTTACCAAAATATCCTAAGAAGTGCCATTCATCTTGTGGCTACCTGACCACCTCTTTTCCCATACAATGAGGCAGCACAATGGTGCCTCAAACAATTTGATACAACAACAATGACCATCTTGAGCAAATAAGGGAAGTGGGTAGCATCCCTGAGACCTGAATACATTGGCTCCAGATATCATCTTCCCACTGCCACATTCTCTCTAAATGAACCATTCTCAAAAGGGTTTTCCCAAGCAAGAAAAAGGACCAGTGAAGAAAATGAAACATTGGTGGGTCGACAAAGATGAAACCCTTAAACAAGGCCATAAATTAGTTCCCAATCATAGGATCAAGATGCCCTACAAAATGCTAGTAGCCATGCTTTTCCATCTATATGGAGAAGAAAAAATCACACATTTTCAGACCGATTGGCTGCCTTTGGCACACACCATCATCAAGACAGGGAAAATATTCAACTAAGCAGACATCTTGGCTTTCAATTTATGTCTACACATGAAGAATATCCCAGGTATAAAGAAACCATTTATGTATATGTCTTCCTACATGATTGATGCCATCTGCTCCTCTATACAGTTTGTTGACTCGGGGTGGAACTGGGACGAAACCAACCCCCCATCCATGTATATTTCTCTCAGTTATGGAGCATTAATGACAAAAAGCACTTTTATGACATATGCAATATATTCTTAGCCCCTTTGCACTCTATTCTATTTGGTTTCCCTAGACACAAAATCTCCTTCGAAGTCAGGAATGGGATGAAAGGGATAGCCGACTGGTTTCTCTATAAATATTATTCATATATCAAGGTGTATGGGACCATTGGAGCCCCACAAATTTTACCATACTTTGTCCTAGACCATTTGTTGATGAGGTAAATTTCATACCAAACCATGGGGTCAGGGGTTACTTCACTATTGAAAATTAGCATCAAAACAATTTGCCCAGTTTTCCCTATCCACATCATAAGTTACACTATTTCCAATAGGCAACATAAAAGGAAAGAAGTGGAGGCCATACAAGAGTTAATCATATGCCTAGGAGAGCCCAAAGGCCATGATCCTCACGAGTTTCCAATCAACCATGTTAGGTTTGTTGGTCTCACTCATTCCAATATACATGTGGTCAATTTTGAAGAGGACAAGTTTAAGGGAACACTCTCTTATGATGAAGTCCTGCATCAATTACCCCATGAAGCTACCGAGCAGGAACTTCAACATGAACAAGAAGAGATCAAGAGGGAAACTCTAAACCAGTTCCATAGATTTCTTCAACAAGAGCAGGACACTGACATCACTAGAGAGCAGGATAAAACCATGAAGGAAGAAAAGCTAGAACAAAAAAGGCTCCAAGCTGAGCAGGATTATGAGAGAAGGAAATCTGAGGAGGCAAAGAGAAAAAAATAACATGAGTGCATGGTGCAACATGATATGCTCCAAAAAAAGAAAGAAGAAGAATCCAAAGCCAATAAATTGATTGATGAGATAGAATCCAAGAGGTTGGTTGATGAAGCAGAGGCCAAGAAATTGGTTGATGAGGCAGAGGAAAATGGGTAGATAATGAAGCTGAAGCTAAGAAGAGGGAGGAAAATTTGTTGAAGCGGAATTTAAGCCATATCCCTAGAACTCCATCGACGCCCAATATGGGCATTGTGAACGTACCCCCTCAAGAGTACACTCCCATAAGTACTATTCCAGGAGATTCCTCCTTCTCCTCCCAAGCCCTGAATTTTGAGGGATTTTTAATAGCCATTGGAGACTACTACTTTGATAACAGGAAAAGAAGTATCAAGAAGAAGTCGTCCAAGAAGAAAAGAGGAGAAGACATGAGGTCAAAAGTGTCTACATGGAGGGTAGTAGAGTGGAAAGCAGGGCCTGATCCTGAAGAAAACATGGTTCAAGCAACCTCTGCACTCAACACTTTCGCATGGCTAAATGCATCATCTTTCCTTGAGATAACCAGTGCCCTCAGCACTGCCAAGAACAGAGTCATTGACCTCGATAAAGAGCTGAAAGATGTGAAGGATAAGCTTACCATATATTTTCACAAAGCCGCAAAAGAAGCTAACAGTCTCAACACAGAAAATATGAATAGATCTTTGCAAGCTAAAAAAGACCAGATGAATGCAGAATTCGAGAAAAGGTTTAAAATCCAACGAGACACCAATAACAACGAGCTAGTGGCAGTAAAACAAAAATTCAAGGCATCCATAGAAGAGACCAAGGCATCAACATGTATTGTAGAGTTTATCAAGGCACATGAATTAGTGTTGAGTGAAGAACTCATGGCAGGGAAGAATGAAATCCTTGATCTAATAAATAGCATATGGGCTAAGCGAGAGGAACAACTCAGGGTACAAAGCACATTGGTAGAAAACCAATAAAGGCATAAGGAAGCAAGCAAAGCCTTGGAGGAAATGCTTAGTTGGCAGGATATGCACAAATCTCCACCTACCATGTTGTCGATATATTACAAGAGAGAAAAAAATCAGACAATAGATGCTCTTTGAAACTTAAAAACCACTCTTCAAGAGTGTATAGATCACCCAAAATGCAATAGTTGACACTTGTGCGAAGCTATGGAGTAGTTCAAACGATCTCGTAGAAGAAGCAAGGATATGGCCAATGCAGTCCATCGATGAAACAACATATGCCAACATGAGAATGAATGAGGTGGAGGAACACAAGCAAACCAACTAGACAAACATTCATAATCTTGTGTCAATTTGAGAAAGAATCGATTGAAGAACACCTCTTGAGGCCCACTCATCTCACCCACAAAATCCAATTCTTTGTTAAGAATGCAACAAAGAAGTTATAACAAGAAGTATCCACCAAAGTTTGCAACGTAGAATCAGTGTTGGAAAGATTACAATCAAGAAAACTTGAAAGCATATTGAGAGATCATTCCCTTTGGAAAAAATATCAAGATCAACTACATGAACAGGGCAACTCATGATTACAAATTTCACAATTTCTTCCAGATGTTTCCTTCTCCAGTTATTGTAATCCTATTTTTGAATTCGGAATATGAAGAGTCTCTTTTAGTAAAATGGCCCTGATTTCATGATTGCAAAGATAACGATTGTAAACAGTCACTCCTCATTATAAAAGGGAAGACTTCCCATTTGAAAGGGATTTTGGTTTCATAATGTATCTAGACAGTATTTTTATTGCAAGTTAATTTGAACTGGAATACATTTGTGTTGGATATTATGGTGTCAATATGTATGAATGTGATTATTCTATTTATGCATGTCTATTATTGTAGTATGTGAATAATGGTTCATGAATTATTTCTGAATTAATGTTTTCATTTTTCACAGTTAGCATGATTTTCAAAGCAAGTGCAATGACAGTATAATGTTGTTAACTAATCAATTACTTGATTCTAACTAGTCATGTTGAAATTTCACGTTACCTGTATCATGAATTTCTTATATGCAAATAATATAAATATTTGATTGTACTCGTCCTTGTTAGTTTTCTCATGATCAAGATAGGTTAGCTTAGAATTAAATAGAGATTGCATCTTAGAATAATAATCATTCATCTTAGCTTAGAATTAGTTAGTTATAATTTTCATTTTTAATTCATTTGAGAACCTTCAGTTCTCATATTCATATTTAGTTATTATAATAGTTAGATCGGTACCCGGTCCAAAATATGGTTGGAAACATTATTCCAAATGAGAGTGGGTCTAATTGGGACCTGTTATCGGGTGTTTTCCCTCATCTGATCGAACGGGTCATTATGGACCATCAACAGAATGGAGCTAAAAGGAGGGCCATGGAACTGAATGGCTAAAAATAGAAGTTCAAACCCTTCCCATTTTTCTATGCAAGAAAACATTTCCTCGTCAAGTGATTCCCATCGAATTTTCCCTGAACACACTTTCCTTCCCCTGGAGTATGTTGTGAACACGCCATCCTAGGTCATCACTCACCGCACTTCCACTCATCATGAACCTTCCTTTGCTTCCCCACAACCATGTGTCCTGGCCATATCGGAGATTGACACCATAGTTAGACACTCAACTGAATGAACCGATCATGCCCTGATTAGACAACTTAGTAGACAAACTAGTCAACTACCCTAAGACTACTCTATGCCTGAAAATCAGGAGGACCTTTAACATATAGATCCCTACTTCACCAACCTGAACGCATATCAAGGAAACCCTTCAGTTGGAACCCCTGAGTATCACGTTCTTGAAGACACTTATGATTTTCTTGAGTCATCTGAATTTGACCTTGAATATTATTTGTTAGTCGGTGACATAAAAGGTAGACCACCCTCACCTTCCAAGTCACCCCCTTACACTCCAAGAGACAAGTCGAAGGAAAACTCCAAAGGAAGAGACAAGTCTGAGAAAGAACCCAAAAAACAACCCATATCATATTATTGTATATCAACCCCCTAACATGGATGGAGAAAATGAAAACCAGAATCCACCTCCCTACCATCCCTGGTTGTTAGCTAACGTAGTCACTATACCAGGGATCCAGCATGACATGCCCAGACACCTTGAGAAGTTCCTATCGAAATTCGACCCTAGCAAAAAAGATTCAGTCGAAAACCATGTAAAGAAATTCCTGCTAGCTATTAGGTTACAGATCATTCGACATGAAGACGACATCTTCCATTTGCTCCCCCTTACATTTGAATATAAATATTTTTCTTGGTATTTCTCTCTAGAATAATCCTCCATTAAAAATTGGAGAACCTTTGAAACCACCTTCCTCGGGAAGTTTGGGGAAAACAAAGAATATCATTGAATAAGATATGAATAAGACAAAAGCTAACATTTCCTTGTTTGAGCTTATGAAGACTCCACAAATTCAAGAAAAATTTATCAAAACTCTGCAAGGGAAAACTTCCCCTAGCACAAAGGAAGTTAATGTCAGAACAAAGAAGGGAACAACTAAAGTAAGTTCTTCTAACACTAACATTCCATATAAAATTTAAGTAGTGACTAATGCGTCCCTAACTGGTCAAAGATCTAGATCTACCACCCACCCCCTTCCTCATTAATTTTGAAATCTTCAATAGGAATGTCCATAACTGCATGGTAGACTCATGAGCCTCATCTAATGGCATTCCCCTAAAGGTATGTGAGAAGCTTAATGTCAAACCTGAACCATATGACATCCAAATTATTCAGTTAGACAGAATCGGAGTTAAATTTATTGAAGAATTGAAAAAAGTCTTAATCAGGATGTCTGATAATCCAAAAGTTCATCAAACTATAGATATAATAGTAGTAGACATACCTGAAAAACTATGGCATGATTTCAAGTCGAGAATGGTCATCTATGTTAAATGGCTACTTTGCTACTGATTGGTCTCACTTATGGCTCCCTTATAATGGTAAAATGAATCAGATCAGGGTTGACATGGAAATGTATATGAAACAAATGACCCAAATGAACTGGTAATGTTTAATAATTCAATTTTGGGTAATTATTCATATGAAACATTTTTGGGGAATTTCACCGCTAAAACATCCTCTCTTGTGGAATCTAACACACAATCTAAAATCTTCCATTGCACCCAGATTGTTGAGCCCAACTGTAACATAATAGATCATACTAGCAGTTCCTATGATGTACAGCCTAACATAGTTTCAAAGGACAAATTAGAAGCGATGGTTAACTCTACTAACCCCACCAAAACAAAAAAATATGAAAACTTAAAATCAAACGTTGCAACAAACAAAGGGGATCCTAATGTGTGGACACTATTTTTTGACAGATCCAAATCTTTAGAAGTTCCAGGTGTTGGTTTCATATTGAAAGATCTGACAAGTAGAAAAAAATTAATCTCATGCAGACTAGAATTCCCATGCACCAATAATATTGTTGAATATGAGGCCTTGTTGCAAGGGTTAAGAAATGCAGTAGATTTGAAAGATGAGAAAATCAAGGTATTTGGTGATTTCGAAATTATCATAAAATAGGTAAGGAACACCATTCATTATCTTTCAAGTCATTTGAAACATTATCAACTTGAGGTTTGGGAATTGATCAAATATTTTGCAACATTTAATATCAGTTCTATACCTCGTTATCTAAACTGTGACACTGATTTGATAGCCAATGTGGTGCGTATGTTAATACCCTCGGATGGATGCCTAACACTTTTTCTATTGAAATTTTATACATGCCTTCAATTCCCGACAATATCGCAAATCGTAAAGTCTTTGATCAAGACCAGCAGCGGATAAATTTCTTACATATCAAAGATACTTTCAAGGATTTTATAATTGATGAAGGCCAACACGACCAACTGGTAAATTATGATATTACAGACCCAGTTGAATATGACAACACATCAGGTTCAATCAACTGTATCCCAAGGAACGTAGTGAGATTAGAAAAACTCTATGATCTCCAAGAAAAATTTAAGAAATTCATCAATTGCAAAACCAACAGTTCGTCTATGCAGCTTGAAGTGGTGAACTTGGGGAGAAATACTGTGCCTCAAAACATTAATCTGGGAAGAAATTGTTCTCCTAAAGAAAAATAGGATTATGTCAAATTATTCTAGGAATACAAAGACATATTTTCCTAGACCTATGATGATCTCAAGAAGTATGACACCAAAATCATACAACACATAATTCCCATGAATCCTATGATGAAACCATTTCAACAAAAGCTAAGGAAGATGCACCCTATCCTTGAGCCCCAAGTCAAAGTAGAATTGAATAAATTGATGGCGACCAAGATCATATTCCCAATTAGACATACGTAGTGGATATCCAAATTAGTGTTAGTAAGGAAAAAGAATGGGGATATAAAGATTTGTATTGATTTCAGGAATCTGAACAGAGCCTCAGAGAAGGATAATTACCCAGTGCCCCTAATGGAACAAATCCTGCAGTGTGTATCTGACTCTGAGATGCTCTCCCTTCTAGATAGTTTTTGGGTTACAACCAAGTCTTAGTGGCCCATGATGATCAACTAAAAATAGTTTTCTGGACCAAGTGGGGAACATATGCTTACATGAAGATTTCATTTGGTCTCATCAATGTCGGAACAACATTTCAAAGGGCTATGGACATTTCCTTCAGGGGTCTACTTTGAGAATGTGTTGTGGTGTATCTTGGTGATGTTACTATATTTTCAAGGGACATAAAAGACCATATAACTCATTTGAATAAAGTATTTAATAGATGTAAAAGGTATGGAATCTCTCTCAATCCTAAGAAATATATATTTGTTGATGATGAAGGAAAACTATTAGGCTTCATTGTTTCCAAGAATGGCATGAAAATCGAACCTGAGAGAACTGAAGCAATTGCAAAAATACCTCCCCCTCACAACAAGAAATCCATGCAGTCATTCCTGGGGAGTATAAAATTTGTAAGACGATTTGTCCCCAGTTTTTCCAAAATAGTGAAACTCATGCAAGACATGATAAAAAAGAATTTTGAATGCAAATGGGAATCTAAGGAAAGAGAATCTTTCAATATGATCAAAATAGACATAGCACAAGCTCCCTCATTGTTAAGCCCAGTTTAGTCGAGAGTTCAGCCTCCACACTTTTGCGTCAAATATCGTATTTATGGCTATTTTAACCAAAAAGAACCAGGAAGGAGATGAATTATGTGTAGATTTTATGAGTTATGGCTTACAAGGGGTAGAGTTGAACTACCCAAAAGTGGATAAACAAGACTATGTTGTATTTAAAGTTGTCAAACACTTCAGGTCGTTCTTGCTCAAGTCCAAGACCAAAGTGATTGTTCCTTACCCTATCGTCAAGAACCTATTGGTACAGAAAGACTTAGCAGAAAAGAGAGCTAATTCGATTACAACTCTACAAGAATACGACCTAGAGATTAAGCCTACAAAAATCGTCAAAGGCTAGGGGATATGCAAACTAGCTACAGAATCAATGAGCAATGGGTCACATGAAGATGCTTTAGATTAGGACCAAGAACTATATGTGAGAGAAATCTGTTACATCTCGATCAACTAGGACCAATGGTTTTACGAAATGAAATATTACTTAACTCATGGGACGACCCTAGATTATCTCGAGCCCAAGAAAAAAAGGGCCCTTAGAATCAAGTATGCTCAATATCATATAATCTAATGAATTCTATGCAAAAAAAATTATGATGGCATTTTTCTAAGATGTCTTGAGAATAGGGACATGGAAAAGGTCTTATATGAACTCCATGGTGGACCAACTAGTGGAAATTATGGTGGAGACACCACTTCTCAAAAAATCCTCAGAGTTGGATACTACTGGCTCACTTTATTCAAGGACTCTCATGCATATGCAAGGAAATGCCAATAGTTCCAAATGTCAAATGGGAGAGAAAAAAGGTTTCCTTCCCCCTACAGTCTGTGATCATCGAATTCCCCTTTCAATAGTGGGGGTTGTATGTGATCGGGGAGATCAATCCCAACTCATCCCAACTGCACAAATACATCTTGACTGCTACCGAATATTTCAACAGATGGAGTGAAGCAATTCGCTTGAAAGCTATCAACAAAAATTAGGTTCATTCCTCGAATCCCATATCATCACCAGGTTTGAAATTCTTGACTCATTAGTATTTGATCATGCCAAGTATTTAGGGAACATTTTAGCAGAGTCAACTAATAAAAACCTTATTAAAATCCTCAAGAAAAATGTTAGCGACCATCAAAGAAATTAGCACCTCGCTCTTCACAATGCCCCGTGGGCTGACAGTGTGACTCCCAAGTCATCCATTGGTAACTCCCCTTTCTTCCTAGTCTATGGACAGGAAGCCACTTTGCCTACCCATACTTTCCTACCCGCCTTGCAACTGGCCCAATCTGCCCAAGACAAGGCTTGCCAAGTAATGCAGGAGAGATTAAACATGTTAAAACTTGAAGAAGAAAGGGAAAAAGCTAATATGAACCTAACACACCATCAAGAGATAATTAAAAAATGGTTTGAAAAATCAGTTGTGGGTAACAGATATTTTTAGGAGGGAGACCTTGTTCTCAAATGAGACAAAGCTAATGAACTTAATGGAAAACACACCAAATTCCATAAACAGTGGTTAGGACCCTATATGATTCACCAGAAAATAGGCCTTCGTACTTTCAGACTTAAAACATTATAGGGAGATGAGGAGGAGCTCCTTATCAATGGCCAAATCCTAAGAAAATACTTCTCCTAATCACCAATGGTGATGTAGCCTTTACATGGTAGTATTTTCTTTGTTTCCTTCTTTTCATTTTGTGCTGATTTTCACTCCAGTCGTCCTTCCCTTCTCTTGCAGTCCTATTTTTTCCATTCTTTTGGCTTGATTTTTTCTTTTCTTTTACACCTTTCATTTTAGAATAACTTATTTTTTGTTTCTCTATACCATCCTTTTCTTTCACAATAGGAATCCAGGACTGTTAGACCCATGTAAGTGCCTTGTTTTGGGAATTCCTTTCCATATTAATGTGGTTGAGCTCTCCTAAGATCAACATTTATATTCATGAATGATGATCATACTGAAAAGAGTAACTTGTTAATCTGTGCCAAAAGAAAACTTCTAACATTCAAATTTAGTTCCTTTTGATGGCTTCCATTAGTTATCCTCACTTATGTGACCACTCTCATGATATGTTTGTGTTCCTTTCAATCTTTTCGAAATTTCCTAAATTCAATGTCTTTTTCATAACTCCAGTGATTCTTCCCTTGATATTCCTAATTCTAAAACGCATCGATAATCCTTGTTTGTAGACCCATGAGAATAAATTGTACACTGAGACTAGTAAATTAATAACTCTTGTATCACCCCGCTTCCTACTTACCTTCACCTATGTTGCAAAAGCAATACATAAATCTTATATCTAAAAGGTGAATATAGAAAATCATAATCACAAGGAAGTTGAAAACGCTACTAAAATCATGGGAAGTACAAGTAAACTCGTCAGGGCTATGGACACTCGCTGACAGCGAGGCCATGCTTGTATTATACCAAGGCATCTTCATTAGGGCTATGGACACTCGTTGGCAGTGAAGCAATGTTGGGAAAGAGAGATGAGGAAAACACTTTGGTCTATAACAATTGATAAGCATTCATCTATGGTGTTACTCTCAATATTTCACTATGGATGTATGGAGTAAAACACCCATTAACACTCACTCAAATTATGTGGAATATCATTGGTAACATGCTTTCTTTAAATCTTGTCCTCAAGCAATTAGATGTGGGGTCCTCGGTCTGTATACTAAATGAACTATTAAAAGGTAAAATTTGTTTTTCTTAATCTGTTTGGATTCACTCCCTTTTGAACTCAGAGATAATTGGTTTTTCCCAGTAAGTCTCCATTTGTTGTGGTTCACCTCCCACAATGACCCATTTTATTTTTTCTTATGGGTCCCTCGTTTTTCCTAAATTTTGCATACTATGCATACTTTCCTGCTTCACTCAGAAGATATGAGCTTAAAAATTGGTTATTTTCTATCACTTATACATCTTATGCTTTAGTTGTGAATATCATCCTTTTGGAGGTAGTAAAAAATAGTCCCCCTAACTACTACACTCTTCAATCTCTCCTCCCCACTTCTAACATTCTTCTTCCTCATAGTAAGGACCCGATCCTTGGTTTTACTTAGCCGACGTGATTCATCTCACTCTTCTACCCTTTGCCTAAGTCGTCATCGATTTGAAGCAAGCCTCACACCATCTTTATTCCAGCAGAAACCTTTCTGATGTTTTCATCGAAAAGGGGTCTGTCGAGATCATCTTCATTGGACTATTTCACTCCACACATCACCCAGAACTCCGACCATCTCACTCTGATAGCTCTGGTGCATCAACTTCACTCCTTACATGGCATCCCATCGATAGATAGATTCAAACCCAACCTATATCTACACCCCCCCCGATTTAGTACAACCTATATGATCGCTACCTCCCCAGGTGGCGTATTAAGATTGGACCATTTTCTTCCCCATTTATCAATCTTCAATAAATTTCCTTTTATTTCTTTTGGGACTCGTCACAACCCCAAGGTATCGAAGGAATATTCCTTGGATACCATCCTCGTCGGAGTCTGGTTCATTCCCTATCCTCTCGAAGTCCGAAATTCTAACTCTGACAACCTTTTCGAGTCCTCCCACTTGCGCATCTAGAACATTCTCCTAGGATTAAGGTATATTTTTTTCGATACTACTTTCGTCGAAGTTCAAACAATTCCTCATCCTGTGGAACTCTGATGGTTTTTCTCTGAAATTTTGCAAAGAGTACTATCAACACACCTTTTTAGAAAAGGGAATATTCGTGTGATTCCTTTTCTTCGGGGTTTTAGTTGAACCTCACCCTAATGACCCCTGATGCCAAGACTTAGACAGGCCCACCTTCGTCGCAAAGCTGCATACTTGTCAAGTTGGCACATTTTTCTAAAGAAAAGTGAATATGGTTTCGATACCCCTCCCATCATAGCTCATATTAATCTGCAATTCGTCCCTCTTTGAATGCATGACTCTAATAATAGTATTTTTGAACCTCGGCCTTTCGCCACCTCGGACACACGAATCTAGGAAACCTCCAGCCTTAATGAGAATTAATGACAGAGATTAAGGCCATATTTAGAGAGGATTCTTTTACACATCCGAGTTATGGCGCATTCATGATTTTTCAATGTGCGTTATGAGTTGTAAACCCCCCCCTTCAGACATATCTTATGCCATAAGTTTACGAATCATTTTTTTTGTGTTGATTGTTCTTTTTACTAAGTGTTATTGCATAGTTATTGTAATCGCTTAATCATAGGTAGCCCATTTTTCCTTTTAAATATTTTTCTTGTTACAGTTAACACGTTGTGTTTATTAGGATGATACTCGTTTCAACGTGGTAATACAGGATTTACTCGTAATAAAGCATGACAAGATAGAACCCCAAAAGACCAAAGGGATCAGTTTACTTCTAGTGAACTGTAGGACTTGAATCATCATCTCGGGAAGTTGAAGTGTTGGTGACTAATACTAATCACCACATCTGTGAAGACCATTGCCCTGGTTATGAATAAATCTACAAGATCTTGAATTCTACAGATTTCCCCGTGGATGACGAGAATTTGGGAGTTTACCAGAATATCCTAAGAAGTGACAGCCATCTCGTGGCCTCATGACTACCTCTTTTCCCATACAATGAGGCAATGCAATGGTGCCTCAAACAATTTGATACAACAACAATGACCATCATGAGCAAACAAGGGAAGCAGGTAGCGTCCCTGAGAGATTAAGACATCGACTCCAGATATCATCTTCCCACTCCCATATGCTCTCTACGTGAACCATTCTTAAAAGGATTTTCCCAAGCAAGCAAAGGACCAGCGAAGCAAATGAAACACTGGTGGGTCGACGAAGACGAAACCCTCAAAAAGGCCAGAAATTAGTTCCCACTCACATGCTCAAGACGCCCTACAAAATGATAGTAGCCATGCTTTCTCGACTATATGGAGAAGAAAAAAACACATTTTCAGACTGATTGGTTGTCTTTGGCGCACACCATCGTCAAGACAGGGAAAATATTCAACTAGGCAGACATCCTGGCTTTCAATATATGTCTACACATGAAGAATCTCACATGTATGAAGAAACCTTATTTTTATATGTCGGCCTACATGATTGATGTCATCTGCTCCTTTGTACAGTTTGTTGACCTAGGGTGGAACTGGGACCGAAACCAACCCCCCATCCATGTATACTACTCTCAGTTATGGAGCATTAACTACAGAAAGCAATTTTATGACATATGCAATCTATTCCTATCCCCTCTACACTCTATTCTATTTGGTTTCCCTAGACATAGAATCTCATTCGAAGATAGGAATGGGATGAAAGGGATAGCCGACTAGTTTCTCTATGAATATTATTCATATATCAGGGTATATGGGACCATTGGAGCCCCACACCTTTTACAATACTTTGTCCCAGACCATTTGTTGATGAGGGAAATTGCATACCAAACCATGGGGTTAGGGGTTATTGCACTATTGCAAATCAGAAGCAAAAATAACCAACATACAAGGAAAGAAGTGGAGGCCCTACAAGAGTTAATATTATGCCTAGGAGAACCCAAAGACCATGATCCTCACGAGCTTCCAATCAACCATGTGAGTTATGTTGGTCTCGCCCATTCCAATATCCATGTGGTCAATTTCGAAGAGGACAAGTTTAAGGGAACATTCTCTTATGATGAATTCTTGCATCAAATACCCCATGAGGCTGCCAAGCATGAACTTGAACATGAAAAAGAAGAGATCAAGAGGGAAACTCTAAACTAGTTCCATAGATTGCTTCAACAAGAGTAGGACACTGACATCACTAGAGAGCAGGAGAAAACTAGGAAGGAAGAAAATCTAGAACAAAAAAGGCTCCAAGTTGAGAAGGATTATCAGAGAAGGCAAGATGAGGAGGAAAAGAGAAAAAAATAACATGAGCTCATCGCGCAACAGGCTGTGCCCCAAAACAAGAAAGAATAAGAACCCAAAGCCAAGAAATTGGCTGATGAGATAGAAGCCAAGAGGTTGGTTGATGAAGAAAAGGCCAATAAATTCGCTGATGAGGCAAAGGAAAAATGAGTAGCTAATGAAGTTGAAGCTAAGAAGAGGGTGGACGAGTTGTTGAAGCATAATTTAAGCCACACCCATAACAACCCATCAACGCCCAATCTAGGCATTGTGAATGTACGTCATCAAGAGTACACTCCCATAAGTATTATTCAAGGAGATTCCTCCTTCTCCTCCCAAGCCTTGAATTTTGAGGGCTCTGTAGTAGCCATTGGAGACTACTACTTTGATAACGGGACAAGAAGTATTGAGAAGAGGTCGTCTAGGAGAAAAAGAGGAGAAGACATGAGGTCAAAATCGTTTGTAGGGAGGGTAGTAGAATGGAAAGCAGAGCTTGATCCTGAAGAAAACGTGGTTCAAGCAACCTATGAACTCAATGCTTTCCCAGGGCTAAATGCCTCATTTGTCCTGTAATACCCCATATTTTGGCCTTAGGTAGTTAGAACATTGTTTTTTTTAGTAATCTTAATAATTCGAAGTTTAGCATTTGTTTGGAGTCAGTTAGACTATGTTAGACATTGAGATGTGTACATATAGACCTATTTGTATGTTACATGATATATGCTCATGACAAAGATAGTTATTTGATTTTTTAAACATGAAAATTAAAATGGGTAAGTTCGGTACATGTATACCAATTCAAGTTATGTTATGAATGCATAATAGATGCAATGCATGATGTAAATAGGAATACATTTCTTAAATTGAGCATCAATGAAAATATGGATTCTTATATAAATTTGTGATGTATCTACATCAATATGTGTTATTGGTGAACTAACCTACCGGATGATAAGCTATGTGATAGCCAAATGACTATAGTATTGAGGTAACTGGGATGTCATAGACATCAAGAAGATAGTATATGCTATATGTTGTACTTATTATTTAATTTATGATTCAAAATATTTGTATGATTTGTGGTGAGTGTGGTTTTGACAGGACGGACAACTTTCCCAGAGTGATTGTTTGAAGATGTGACTCTAAGAACAGTAGTTGCACAGTATGGCTCGATATAGGGTGTTGACCCTAGTTCTATAAGAAGGGGTGGAGGTATTGCCCACCATTTATCCTCTGAAACCTAGAGTCGTGG
This sequence comes from Picea glauca, assembly GCA_000966675.3. Lineage (NCBI taxonomy): Eukaryota > Viridiplantae > Streptophyta > Pinopsida > Pinales > Pinaceae > Picea > Picea glauca. Next base: position 264,853 of record JZKD02S1678082.1, on the reverse strand, counting down.
GAGGGTTGTGTGAAGTCACGCTCCCCTAGACGTGTGATGACGACTACTAGTTGCCTGTTGGGGAAGCTTGGTCGAGATGTATGACACTTTCTCTTATGAGTTCTATCTGGAGTTAGGTCAATATAGTTGATGCTCCATCTTAGTCCAACAAAGGAAAGGATAGGATGGAAGGTGGAAGTAGGTTAGGAAGGAAGGAAGCTTCGATGTTAGTTGAGAATACTGATTGGGGGATTAGAGATGCCACTATTGTTTACTCACTTGGTTCCTACCATGTTTAAAACCCTCTTTTATTTCCTAGTGATATTTTAAGTGTGACAATGAGTTATTGATGAATTGGTGTAATTTAGTTCGTTAAGGTTATTAAATGATGCATTACTTGATCTGTTGTCCTACATGTCTTGGTGATCATATAGGAACTATGCACTAGGAGCAATGATTGTTTATCATTCGTGCATGCATGAGAAATGTGTCCACTAGCTACACACACATACCCTACCCATGTACACTAGTATAAATAATTAATGTATTAATTATTAAAGTAAATTATTAACTATTTAATTGAATGTTTATTGAATATGTAAATTATAT
>JZKD02S1678082.1:204649-227987 GCA_000966675.3 Picea glauca | reverse complement strand
GTTTGTCTCAACTGGGCTAGATCCCTGAAGTGGATCTCGGGATCCCTCTTGTCAAACATGTCCATGAGCCTCTCTATGAACTCCCTATAGGAGGTGATGCGACTGTGACCCAATGTCACCAATCCATGATACCACCACTCGTGTGCCGCACCCTCCAAGTGTAAGGTCGCGAAACTGATGGCCTCTATCTCGGTCATCTGATTGAGCTTGTCGTATGTGTCTAGCTTTTGTACCCAAGCTTTGGCGGTGCATTTGGACGATCCGTCGAAAGAAGGTATGGTGAGTTTATCAACTTTTCGGATGAAATCCATGTTATGCCCATACTGTTGTTGTGGTCCTCCTCTTTGTGGCTCTCTGGGGCGGTTCATGAGTCTGAGTCCACAGTGCTCGACTAGGGTCATGTCCTGATGGAAGTCATGACCCAATGCTGCGTACTCCCTCTGATATTTTGCTATGTCCTCTGCATGAGTGGGCGGCCTCTGTGCTACTACCGGGGGTGCCCTCTGCAAACTAGGAAACAAGGGTCTAGGAATCCTACTCACAGAGGTGTATGTGCGAGTGGGTGACTGGGGTCTACTCCCTGCTCCTGAGTTCCCCTGTGCTGTATGTGGGGCTTGTGTGTCCGGGGTGCCCACTCTAGCCAATCTATCAACCACCAGTGCCAAGGACTGAGACATGATCCGCTGACTAGCTAACATATCGCTAATAACCTGCATGAAAGTTGTCTCCAATTCCATGGGGGCCTTGCCACTGCCATCAGGTCGCTCATATCTATCTCCTAGCATCCTCTTTGCCTCACGCTCAACCTCACGCTCTGCCCTTCTCTGTGCTTCTCTGTGTGCCTCTTCATCTTCCTCTGAGCTAAGAGGAAAAGGAGGAAAGTCAAGACTAGACCTTCTTTCCCTACGCCTGTTGTAAGTGACATATCCGTCACCTACGTGTTCACGACCCTCTAGGTCTTCTGCTACATTCATCGTCTTTAGTCACAGGCAGGCAGAACTAAATCTCTGATACCACTGTAATGTTCCTGACTTGGCTAGTCTAGGAAACGTTGCTAATGTGTGTGTAGGATTAATCATTTACAACATATAAATGATCATACAAATAACAATTGCGACAAAGTACTGCAAAGTTTATATTATGATATCTCTGCGGAGTACAAAGGCCGAATGCGGCTAAATAGAATGAATCACTCGGCTAGACCAAAAGACCAAAGGATCTTAGCCGGAATACAATAAGAAAACTAAATGATAATACCTGATAATAGATGAGCACTGCGGGATCAATGGATGAGCTAGAACCATGGCAACTCGTACGATAACTGTTGGAAGTCTGGAAAGTTCGCTTTGGCGGCTATACCTCTCAGAATGACCTGGAAATTGTCCCAAATGGTGCACCCTGCTCTAGCTCATAGGCCTGGTAACTGACCGGCCCCTCTGCTGGTGGGTCTAGACCCCAGATGGATCCCCCTAGGGGAATGCACCCCTCTCTCACTGGAAAAATGCGTCCTAGTGATTCCACCGTCGGAATCGGACGAGATGTATCTCAAAATGATCACCTTGGTCTACTAGGAAATGGGTCGAAAGGGTTTCCCTGAATCTAACATGATGCTCGCTCAGGAACCCCGAATGTGTCCGCCAAAAGTGTCGCACTTCCAAGTCTTGAAACTGCGCCCCAGATGATTCCTCCGTCGGAATCCGACAGGGAACCAGGAAAAATATGTGCCTTGCCTTCCTCTCAAATGGGTCGGAGGGGAATCTTTGAGCTCCTCTTGGATGGGACAAGTAGATCCACTTAACCTCCTCAGGAGCTACGCCCTCACCTTGGATAAGTGTGCCCTTGCTGCTAGACCCTGCGTAACTGTTGCTGAAGAACGATGGAAGACCTGTGTGATCTTCCCAGTGACTAGGGTGTGTCTCTCAACACTGAAATCAGCCAACTGGTGTCTTCCTCCTGGAATACACTGAACTATCTCTCTTGAGATGCGCCTCTCTCCTCAATGACAAATCATAATCTGCATAATAATGAATTAGGTCGCTGAGTCTTCTCTTATAGCTTTCCAAAACCCCAATTCACTGTTGAAACCCTAATTCACTGTTGACTTTTAATTTTAGCTCATCTGTTCTATTTTTAGCTCATGATAACTTAAAAGCACTTTTAACCATTTTTAGCTCAATGTCACTTTCCGAACATAACACCTTTGACTGGAGTGACCTCTAGTAACCCTGTTTACCCCTTTTTTGGCCCTGGCTATAGTCTAACCGAGCGGTTTAGACCATTAAGCCTCCTCTCTGGAGCTCCTAATTGGAAAGGGACATTACAAAGAGCACCTCGGGGTGTTGCTTCAACTTGGGATCAACTAGGATATCCTAGATTAGTCGGAAGCATGATTTTGTAGCACTCAGTACAACAGAAGTGGAGTATGTCGCAACCAGTGTCGCAAATCGTGAAGCAGTATGGCTTCTGAAGCTTCTTGCAGGACTATTTGATCGTGAGCTAGAGACGACCGTTATACATTGTGATAATCAAAGTTGTGTTAATCTTTCAGAGAATCCAATATTTCATGACAGGTTGAAGCACATTGAGATTAAATATCACTTCATCTGTGACATGTTCCAGAAGAGAGCAATGGCACTCCAGTACTTATCCGCAGATGAGCAGATTGTTGACATTCTCACCAAGCCTCTGTCTCAAGAAAAGTTTGTATACTTTCGAGACAAGCTTGGTGTGATGGAGAATGTCTCCCTTGTTGAGAGAGAGTGTTGATGTTTCAACATCAGGCAAACATTCTCTCGAATTGGTCATGCAAGAGGCTATGTTAGTGCTGATATGACCAAGGGAGAATGATTCATTCACTCACGGGGCTCTGCTAGTAGTGAATGGCCCAAGTATGTTGATGTTCTCCAGGCAATAGCATCGGGCAGACATTATCCCAGATTGGCCATGCATGGGGCTATGCTAGTTCTGATATGACCAAGGGTAAATGATTCACTCATCCATGGGGATTTGCTAGTGGTGAATGGCCCAAGTGTAATCCTTCTCTTGACGAGGAGTGGATGGACTCGAGATGCTATCACATGCATATTTCGGGACGAAATGCATGTGCGGAGATGGCACATCAACATGGCTTATGAGGAAAACCTTTCTATGATAGAAGAAATCCAAGTATGGAGAATGATTCCCTCGTTGAGAGGGAGTGTTGAAGTTTTGCAACTTCAGGCAATCATTCTACACAAGAAATACAAGAAGACCCCTTCTACATCATTGAAGAAGCCTAGGAACAAATAAAATACCATAGAAGAAAAGTCGGCCCCACAGGAAAATAATAAGGAAAATTGAATATTCAAGAAGAGAAGTCGGCCCTACTAGTAAAAGAAGAGTCAACTAACCATTATAAATAAGGGTGATGCCTTCTTATTTAATGTTACTCACATTCACTTATCTCTCAAGAAGTTTGTTGGTCAAGGAGGAGGACGAAATTATAGCAAGAGAATTTTTGTTTTTTGTTCTAGTTCATCTATTGAATACACTATCTTGTGCATCTTGTTTCTGGTGCTAAGGCGCACTTTTCCAAGTGTGAGGGTTTTATTTTTCTGATGTAAGACTTGTATATTGGATTAATTCTTCTAGAGAAAGGTTGTTGGGTTTTCTCCAAAGATTGGGTTTCCTAGGATAAATCTTTGTGTCTATTGTGCATGGCTAGATCTCTATGATTCTATGGTTTTAGATCTATATTTTTTTTTTTGAGATTTTTCAATGTGTAATTATTCTATGATAACAGTGGATTAAATATTATGTTGAAAAATCATAAGGCAATAATTATCAGATTTGAATTTTTTTATAAAACTCAACAATATTATGGTATGACCCCAAAAGGGGCCATATATGGGGTTAAACATATATGATATGACCCCAAGGGGAGCATATATGGGGTTAAATGTACATGTAATGGGTAAATGTATATGTAATAGTGGTCGGCCTAACAATAAAGGGATGTGCAATGTGTAAATAGGCATATATAGAGATCATGTAGTCATTATTGAGGACATGTGATTCAAATGTATGAATGTATTGGGGTATATGGAGGAGGTTCTTCTATTCTTGAAATAGTTATAGTGTAACTCATCTCTCTTATCTATATTTCATTTGTGCTCCACATTCACATTTGGTGTACATGATGTGTACTTCTGGTTTATTGTGATATTTAAAGCATTTGGTTCATAACATTCATCCTTGGCACTGTGATTTTTGCATGGGAGGCTATAGAATGGGTTGGACACTAGCAACGCTCTATGTTTCCCTTAACTAATTTTGACAAGACATATGATTGGGTAGATTGGTCCTTTATTAAGGAGATGCTTTAGTGCCTTGGATTTGGTTCCAACTCTGTTGCCACAATGAATACTCTCTTCTCTAATGCCTTAGCCTTTGTCTCTGTGAATAACACCTTGACTCTTGGTAGGTTCATCCTTGAAAACTATGATTTATGCATGGAAGGTTATGGAATGGGCTACAGATTAGTTAGGACTCTTTGTTTCTCAAAAATTGATTTTGACAATGCATATCATCGAGTCAATTTGTCCTTTATTACGAAGATGCTTTAGTGCCTTGGATTTGGTTCCAACTATGTTGCCAAGGTGAATATTCTCTCTCTCTAATGCCTCGACCTTTGTTTATGTGAACAACACCTTCACTAACCACATTCAATTACATCATTCAGTCAGGAAGGGTGTCCTCTTGCCCCTTATTTGTACATCCTAGTTGTTGATGCCCTAAGTTATTTGTTGGAATTAGCTCAGATGCAAGGAAGATCCAGGGTATTTCTCTGTCAGTTCGGTCTTAAATGGTTAATAAACATTTTGTTGATGATTCTCTTATCTTGGTTCAATTAGAACAAATATTGGTAGAGGCTACTAGGGAATGCTTGGATGCCTTTTGTAGTTCTTTTGGGGCAGTGGTCAACGAGTGAAAAAATAATTATTGGTTGGTCGGGCTTGATGACCTCCCAGCTTGGATCCCCACTCTATGCAATTGGGTCAAGCTTGAGGTGATTGTTTGGTACCTTGGGATTCCATTTGGTACAAGTCTTCAATGGTGGATATGTGGGACTAGTACCTTCATGTGCTTCAGGGAAAAAATTTCATATGGCAGTATAAAGATCTTCCCTTTGCAGGAAAACTCGTTGTTGTTTAATGAATCCTACAAGACTCTCAAATTTATTACATTCCATGTAGGCTTTCGAGTAGGGCCCAATTCAAGAAATTGAAGAAGGTCCTTTAGTTGTTTCTATGGTCCAAGTACAATTGTCAGCAATGACTTCCCATGGTTCCTTAGGGGGTGTGTAGTATGCCTAAGGAGGAGGGTGGTCTAGGATTTATTGATGTTGCGACTCAAGATCTTATTTTGGAAGGGAAATGGATGGTTTGGTGCCTTGAAGGTTCTACTCCATGGAAAACCCTATTGTTATATCGATTCCAGACTACTCAAGATTCACTTAAGGTATGAGGTACATTCGGTTATGTGATATCATCTCTTCCCTATGTCTCTTTAATGTTTTTGGATCCTTTATTTGTAATTTTGTTGGAGGATGTGGAAGGCCTAGAAATGTGTTTCCCCTCTAGTCAAGTGGAACATCTCTGGTAGCTATGCAGGATGGGACTTGGCATGGCACCCTATCTAGAGTTGGTTTCCAATGTATTGTCAAGTATCTCAGATTTTAGGTGCACAGGTTAAGTAGGAAAGGCATATTCTTTTGGAGGGATATTTAAGATTTTGAAACTAGGGACTAAATGGATTAGAGATTGCTAACTCTTTAGAAGATCTTGATGCTATCTAACAAACTGGATATCAAAGATATGTTGAGAAATATAGCTTGGGCAGGAACTTTCGCACAAGTTTAGTGTGAACGTGCGAGAAGTAGTTCAACATCATTTCTATTTTCGAAAAGTAATTCTATTTTGTAATTCACTATAGTAAAAAAAAGTGAAAAGACTTATATTTAGTTGTTGACTCTAAAAGTGTATTTCATGCATGCACGATTTAGACTACAAGTAATCTCAAAAATAAATTACGGTTTTGGTTTTAGCTAAAAGTATAAAGATAGGTCAAGATAGATTGTTTAGACACAGTCGAACAATTGAGCAAGTTGAGCAACTACGAGAGAGAGAGAGAGAGAGAGAGAGAGAGAGAGGTAGTCGTATAGGAGCAGGTTCGTGCAGATAAATCTATATAGTCGTACAGATCCATATAGACATATCCATACAATCGTATGGGCATACCGTACAAGCCATACAACAATTTTATGTTTTTTCTAGCAGGTCGTACAACGTAGTTTCAGGGTGTTTTGTTGACCGTGCAGCTACTAGTTTTTTAATAGACTATGGAGGTTTCCTTGTAATTTTTTTAAAGGAATGAAAATTAATTTTGGAGAGATTACATGTGTATGTGTGAAACTGTTTTATGATTCCACTATTTGATTTCCAACTATTATGTGATTGATTCTATGGAGAATTTAACTTCTGCATTAATTAAATTCAACAATTTAGTTGTTTAATTGAGATCATATGGATGTTAGTCACCCAGGCTTGGAATTTTTACATGGTATCAGATCTAATTTCTTTGATTGAGATTCTCAAGGATCTGTAGTGGTAAATCAATTGTCGAAAAGGACCAGCAGTTAGAGGGTTTCTAAACTAATTTTTAGATTTGGGAGTTTGTGCAGTAAATTTCAGAGATGGCATCGACTAGCCTCATATTTGAGGGAAGATCAGATGGTGCCTCGAATTTCTTATCATGGAAGGTGAGGGTTACACTCTTACTAGAAGAGAATGATCTCTGGGATATTGTCAAGAACGTTGTGCCTTCGCCTACAGATCCACAACATTTGGAAGCTCACAAGAAGGAAGTGAAGGCCAAGCGAATGATCATGGATTCCATAAAGAATCATCTGATCCCTCATATATCCCAGAAGAAGATAACAAATGAAGTGTTTGATGCCCTGGTAAGTCTCTACCAAAGTGAGAACATAAAAAGGAAGATGATCTTGTAGAACAAACTCATATCCATAGAGATGACGAGATCAGACTCGGTCATCAGTTACCTTATGAAGGTCTCAAAGGTTCGTAATCATCTTGCAGTAGTTGGGGAGAAGGTTGCGGATGAAGAGATATTGAACATAGCATTGAATGGATTCCCAACTTCATGGGAACCATTTGTCAAAGATATTTGTGCTCGAAAGAACCTTCCTATCTTTGAGAGGCTATGGGATGATTGTATCCAAGAGGAGACTCGAATGGAGTCAAAGGCTAGCAGGAAGGGTGGTGATGAGAACATAGCTCTATTTGGTCAGTCAAATAAGGGCAAAGGTAAAGGACTCAACAAGGTAAGGGTAAGAGTGAGGAGTCAACCTCACAACCAAGAATGAAGGACTTCAATAAAATCAAGTGCTTCATTTTTCATAAGCACAGTCATTACACATCATAGTGTCCAGAGAAGAAAAAGGGTAAAGGGAAGCAGCAGAAGAAGAAGGTAGCAATCTCCGTAGAAACTAAGATGAATGAATTTCTTGCTAAGTTCGAGAAGAATTTTTCATTAGTATCTTGCCTTTCTACCAGCACAGTTTTGAGGAATGTGTAGTATGTGGACAATGGGACATCTCGACATATGACATCAGCTCGACAATTATTTTCTAGTTTGAAGAAGCACAACTCAAGAATACAGGTTGAGCTTGGCAATGATGTCAAGTACCTAGTAGAAAGAGTTGGTACTATTCTCGTTCAACTCGAATAAGGTAATTCTTCAGATTTTGACAATGTCTTGTTTGTACTAGGCCTCAATAGAAACTTTCTTTCAGATTCGGTTATGGAGTATAAGGGATTTGCAGTGGAGCTCAAGAACCAATAAGTCCTCATCAGACTAAAGGTATCTAGCCCAAATAGAGCTCAAGTAATAGGGCTTAGAGAAGGTTAATTGTATAGCTTGTGTGAGTTGTGGCACAATAGGATGGGGTACCTACAACACATGGTGTTGCCTATTTTGAGGGAGATAGACACATGTCTTCCATAGTTCAATATTGAGCAACATGTTGTATGCAAAGGGTGCATGCTTGGCAAGCATGCCAAAGCTACTTTCCCAAGCAATGAGCATAGGTCTAAGGGGATTTTAGGCCTAGTACATTTGGATGCTTGTGGATTGATGTCAGTAGAATCAATAACAGTAAGCATGTATTATGTTTCCTTTATTGATGATTTCTCTCGCAAGACTTGGATCTACTTCTTAAAGACCAAGGATGACATCTTTAGTAGGTTCTAGGAGTTCAAATCTCTAGTTGAAAATCAGACATGGAAGAAGATCAAGATCTTGAGATAGGACAATGGGGGAGGGTATACCTCCAAGGAGTTAGAGGGTTTTTGCACAGAGGAAGGAGACAAGAGGGAGATGATACTTCTATACAACCCGCAACAGATGGGGTTGCATAGGGGAAAAATCGATCCATCATAGGGGATTCTAAGTCCATGATACATGACCAGGACATGCCGATATTTCTTTAGGCAAAGGCATGTAACACAATAGTCTACATCCATAATCGGTGTGCTCACAAGATCTTGGAGGACAAGACACCAAAGGAGGCATTCACTGTTGTGATGCCAAAGGTCAGTAATTTTTTCATCTTTGGTTGTTTAGCTTATATCCATGTACTAATAGAGAAGAGGACCAAGTTGGATCCCTCCAACAAGAAGGGTTTATTTGTGGGTTATAACGAGACTTCAAAGGCTTACAATGCTTTTATTTCAGAGCAGAGGAAGACAATAATGAGCATGGATGTTGAGCCTAGGTCATAAGTGATTTCTAAGGCAGTACAACAACCTTCAAGTGAAGAGGGCCAGACAATAGCCCCTTCCACTTCAATGAGGAGACCTCAATGGTTCACTCAAACATTGAGGGATGCTTAGGAGCATGTTGAGACTCCTAGGAGCACATTTAGAGAGAGAAGACCTTCGAAGAAGTTTCCAGATTACATGGCATTGATGAGCATCATTCTAGATTTTGAGCTTTCCATCTTTCAAGAGACAACAAACTAGCAAGTATGGCGGGATGCCATCGTGGAGGAGTACACATCCATCATGAAGAATGATGTTTGGGACATAGTGCCAAGACTAGAGGGGGAGTCAATTATGAGTTCTAGGTGTCTCTACAAGTTCAAGCATGTAGCAGATGGTAGCATTGAGAAGTTCAAAACGAGGTTTGTGGCGAGAGGATTCTCCTAGAGAGAGAGAGTGGATTACAAGGGTACATTTGCTCCAACTGCTAGGTACACTTTCATTAGAGCAGTTATGTCCTTGGTTTCATTTATGAGATGGAGGATACATCAACTGGATGTGAAGATAGATTTCCTCAATGGGATCATTGAGGAAGAAGTGTACATAGAGTAACCTCAGGGCTTTGAGGAAAATGGGAAGGATTCCCATGTGTGCAGGCTTAAGAAAGCTTTGTATGGACTCAAGAAGGCACCGAGAGCATGGTATTCCAGGATCGATGGATATCTGCGGAGTATGGGCTTGACCAAAAGCGAAACAAATTCTAACTTATATTACATATATGTTGAGACTAATCTCTTCATTTTAGTGTTGTATGTAGATTACTTGTTTTTTACAAGTGCAACGAAGCTCATTGCAGGGTACAAAGCAGACATGTCAACCGAGTTCGAGACGAAGGACATCGACATGATGCATTACTTTTTGGGTTTGGAGGTATGGCAGAGACCATGGGAGATTTTCCTTGGGTAGAGTATGTATGCAATTGAGATTTTGAAGAGATTTTGGATGGAGGATTGCAAACCTATGGCCACACCCATGATCACTAATCTGAAAAAGGAGACAATGTCAAATTTAAATTTGCGGATCCCATGTTGTTCAAGAAGCTAATAGGTTCCTTGATGTAATTAGTCAACACTAGGCCATATATATGTTTTACAATGAACACCTTGAGTCAATTCATGGTGGAGCCAAGGGAGGAGCATTAGGTAGTGTTGAAATATTGTAACTGCAAAGAGTATTCTATTTATTATTGAGTTATTATTCATTAGATCAATCCCCTTTTGTGGATTGATCATGTCGAGCTTTGTACTTGACCAAATCCCCTTTTGTGGATTGGTCACACCCTAATTATATTATGCAAATTAAGAAGTCGGCCCCCGAGCYTAATTAAAGTGGTTTTAACCACTAAGAAGAGAAGTCGACCCTTCCCAGTGAAGAGACACCTTTCCAACGCCTGCCAGCTAATATAAATAAAGGAGGCTAGCGCCTCATTATCTCACTCACTCATTCACTCATCAAGTGCACAAGTTTGGTAGCTGCAGTTCAGAGAAGAAGGAACAGAGAGGCGCATTGCTCAGTGTTGGATATTCTCTAGTGTTTTGGTTTATTGTCTTGGCATTGTATTGGCTATCTATATTGAGGAAGTTTTTGTTGGGTTTTCTCTCCCATGAGGGTTTCCTAGGATAAATGTTGTGTATCTTGCGATTGTGTTTCTCTCAATAATCCTACCTATACTATTGTTATCTAGTAAATTGAAAAGAAACCTAATAATAGCTCAAAACTTAACATGGTATCAGAGCTAAGCTGAAGAGAACACCTTTCACTGGATAAGCAAAAACGTCATTGTTGTCGTATAAGAAAATTAGGGTTTTCTATTGAAAAGGAATTTCAGCCTAAAACTCATCAAGGAAGTGTGCCCTATCCTAGCGAACTCTTTGGCATCCTCAGCACACTTTTTCAGTGAACAAAACTCCCGGAAAGTGAAACCCTAGTTTTCACTAGTACCAGGAAACTAGAACTAGTACCAGAAGTATCAGTCCCGAATTCCGCAGGCCTAGTTTGAAGAGGCAAAATTTGGATTTTCTGAAATCTGACTGCACCAGGGTACTCACCTCAACCAAGTGCACCTCTTGGTAAGTTCAGATTTAAATTTTGAGCATTTTCAATTTTTGGTCATTTTCCCAACTCCAAGTCAAGATGTCTGCAAGCACTAAGCTTGTTGACCAGCTAGAAGGTGTGGATAACTGTTTTGCCTGGAAGTATAGGATTGCACTCATTCTTGAAGAGAATGACCTAGCAAGATTCATTAAAGAAGATGTACCAGAACCTACCGATGCTACAGCTAAAGCAAAACACGAAAAAGGACCCGGTTAGGGCCAAAAGAATCATTGCAAACTTTATTAAAGATCACTTGATTCCTCAAGTGGCTTCAAAGAAAACTCCAAAAGAAATGTTTGATGCCCTAACCAAAATGTATGAAGGAAAGAACATCAACCGGAAGATGATACTAAGAACTCAACTCAAAAGTACAATGATGCGGAAAGGAGAAACAATTCATCATAATTCAACGAACAGCTAGAAGCAATTGGTGATACTCTAGATGAAGACGAACTCATAATGACAGCTCTTAATGGTCTCACAAGACCTTGGGATGTGGTCATCCAAACCATTTGTGCCAGAAAGGAGGAACTACATTTTGTCAGTCTGTGGGAAGTATGTATTCAAGAAGAAGCAAGAGTAACTAACCGAGAAGCAGTATTATCAAGAGATGAAGATCAAACCCTACTTGCTTATACTAAAGGAGGAAGGAAGAGGTCCCACTTCCAGAAGGAAACTCATCAACATAAGGAGTGTCACTCCCCAAATAAATTCATCCATAAAGAATCTCACCCTCCAAGGAGATTCCAGAAGTTTCCGAAAGGTCAAAGAAGAGAAAAGGATTTCTCATCCTACCAATGTTACCATTGTGACAAAATGGGACATATTGCTAAGAACTGTCCAGCTAGAAGAGAAGAATACAAGAAGAGAAACAGAAGGCACCATGCCCATATAGTTGAAGATGAAGAGCCACCCACAAAGATGATAAAAGAACATATTGAAGACTATGTCTTAATCTCTGCCCTCTCAGGATCAGTGTCACCTAGTGAGGACACTTGGCTCATACATAGTGGTGCTTCCAAGCACATGGCAGGTCAAAGAGAGATTCTCTCTTGCCTTACAGAAAAGAAGTTTCCCCAGAAAGTTGCACTTGGAGATGATTACCAGTACCCTATCAAAGAAGTAGGAGAGTCAAATTACAAACTTGATTCAGGGACCCCAATGAAGATGAAGGATGTACTATATGTACCAAGTTTGACAAAGAACCTACTTTCTATCTCAGCCTTATATAAGAAAGGCTTCATAATTGTTTTCATAGATGGAGAAGTTCTTATGTGGTCTAAAGGAAAAATCATAGAAGATGCAATTGTTATTGGAACAGAAGAAGGTGGCTTGTATAAGCTAAAAGGTCACTCAGAAGCAGCCTTGACTCATTCCATTGAGAATCCATGTGAACTTTGGCATAGAAGACTAGCTCAAATCAACTACAAGGCATTACCATATGTAAGCAAGTCAGTCACAGGTCTATGAGAATTCAAGGTTGACCATGAAGGTGTGTGCAATGGATGTGCACAAGGAAAGAACATCAAGAACCCTTTCCCGAAGAGCGACAGTAAAGAAGGGGGAGTCTTAGAGCTCATCCACCCAGATGTATGTGGCCCAATGCCATCAACTTCCATTAGTGGGTATGTATACTATGTATCTTTTATTGATGACTACTCTCGCAAAACCTAGGTTTACTTTTTGAAATCAAAATATGAAGTGTTTGGTAAATTCAAGGAATTCAAAGCCTTGATAAAGAATCTCTCTGAAAGAAAGATCAAGATACTCAGGTCAAATAATGGAGGAGAATACACCTCAAAAGAGTTTGTAAACTTTGGTAAAGATGTCGGGATCAAGAGGGAGCTCACCACTCCCTATAATCCTCAACAAAATGGTGTAGCAAGAAAGAAAGAACGGAACTATAATGGAAGTAGTGAAGACTATGATCCACGATCAAGATCTTCCAATGCACTTATGGGCAAAAGCGACAAGAACAGAAGTATATGTACAGAATAGAATATCCCATAGTGCTCTTGGGTTCAAAACCCCTGAAGAGATGTTCTCCGAAAAGAAGCCAGAAGTAAGCCATCTCAAGATATTTGGTTGTTCGGTATTTGTACACATTCTGAAATAGAAGAGAACCAAGATGGACCCTTCAAGAAAGAAGGGAATATTTGTTGGATACTGTGAGGTCTCCAAAGCCTTCAAAATTTATATACCAGGTTACCATCATATTGAGATCAACAGAGATGTAACCTTTGATGAAGATGCAACACTCAAGAAATCAAGAAGATGTCAGGTTTGAAGAAGTATATGAAGAAGAACTTGTAGCTCCTAGAGTTGCAGAACCAGTGAGGGAAGTCATAACTTCTCCTGATGAGGAGATTCTAGAAGATCATGACATAATAGAATCTCAAGAACCTCCCCAGATGACGATCTCCCACAAGAGAAAGCCAACCCGGGCAAGGGAACTTATTCAAGATGGAGAAAAGTATGGTGTCCCCGAAGGAACCATGAGACAAGTCAAGAAACCCGAGCCATTCTCCAATTATATGGCCTTGATGTGTGATCTCTTAGAGAAGGAGCCTACTTGCTTTGAAGAAGCCATTCAGAAGAAAGAATGGGCAGATGCCATGACAGAAGAATATCAATCCATTATAAAGAATGATGTATGGGAAATAGTTCCCAAACCGAAGAGCAAGGATGTGGTTTCTTCTAAATGGCTATACAAGATAAAACATGTTGTTGATGGAAGTATTGAGAAATATAAAGCAAGGTTTGTAGCTCGTGGCTTTTCTCAAAAGGAAGGTATTGATTATGAAGAGACGTTTTCTCCTGTAGCCAAATACATTTCAATCAGAACCATCATAGCCCTTGTAGCTAAAATGAAATGGAAGTTACACCATATGGATGTGAAAACAACTTTCTTAAATGGTGTCATTGAAGAGGAAGTGTATATAGAACAACCTCAAGGGTTTGAGGCTGAAGATAGAAAAACACATGTCTACATATTGAAGAAGGCTCTGTACGGATTGAAACAAGCTCCTAGAGCTTGGTATGGAAGAATTAACAGTTTCCTGATGAGCTTGGGCTTTACCAAGAGTAAAGTTGATTCTAACCTGTACTTCAAGGTTATGAATGATGAGCATGTTATATTGTTGTTGTATGTGGATGACTTATTTCTCACTGGAGAAGAAAAGCTCATCACTGATTGTAAGAAGAAGCTCATTGCAGAATTTGAGATGAAAGACCTTGACCTAATGCACTATTTTTTAGGTCTTGAGGTTTGGGAGAGCCCAGAGAAGATCTTCTTTAACCAAGGGAAGTATGTAGTTGAAATACCGAAGAGGTTTGATATGTTGGAGTGTAAATCTATGAATACACCCATGGAAACAAAGTTGAAGCTCCTGGTTGATACTTTGTCAGAGTTGGTTGATGCTACGTTGTATAGACCGATCATTGGATCGTTGATGTATCTGACGAACACCAGGCCAGATATATGTTTTGATGTGAACACCTTGAGTCAGTTTATGGTAGAACCCAAACATGTTCACCTTGTTGCTGCAAGCAGCAAAACATGTGATGAAATACCTTAAGGGTACGTTGGATTTTGGTCTCAGTTCTAATGGAGATCATGACTTCAGATTGAGTGGATATACCAATTCAGATTGGGTTGGAAGTGTCTCTGACAAAAAGAGCACCTCGGGATGTTGTTTCAGTCTGGGGTCAGCCATGATCTCATGGCATAGTAGGAAGCAATCAAGTATTTCTCTCAGCACGGCAGAAGCGGAGTACATTGATGCATGTTCTGCCAGTTGTGAAGCCATATGGCTTCAGAAGTTTTTGACAGGTCTATTTGATCTGGAGATAGAAGCAACCATGATTCTATGTGATAACCAGAGTTGCATAAAAATGACAGAGAACCCTGTGTTCCATGACAAGTCAAAACACATAGAAATCTGGTATCATTACATTCGTGAAATGGTGTAGAGAGGAGCATCTTTAGCATTCAACACACCCTAAAAAGTCTATGCCCATTTTTACTTTTTGGGTACCACTTGATCTTTTGCACCGTCTGTTTCCACTTCAGTATGAAACTATTGCCTGTGCTTATCTTTTATGTTTTCATGTCTGAATTGTTTAAAGTCTTCTTGAACGTATAAAGAATCATATTAACTTTAAAAGGGACTTAACAAATACTTAAAAAATCGACAGTCTATAGTTTGCTCCAACACGCTCAGGAAATTCGGCATCGGGAAAGATTAAAAGTGATGAAAATCGCTTGAGAAGTTCAATATAGCCAAGCGTCGATCTTCATCGGCATCGGTAGAAGGAGGTTCTTCTCGTCCCCATGAATAAACTCCACTAAGGATATCACCGAAGACTGATCCGTTCAGCTTCGGCAGAAAAACGAAAGAGTAAGCATCGCGCGAGTAAAGGAATAATATCGCTGATCGACGACCCCCGAAACGTTCTCGTTGTCCGAAAATTACGAAGATGGTAACCTACCAAGAAGCTACGCACTTAAAACTTTCAACGATCACTGATCCCCGATGCCATCGCCGTCGGAAGTATATCAATGGAAATATACGCAAGGATAGTAGCCGATCCCCGATCTGTACACCGGAGAAACGCAACGTGATGAGACGTTTTAGCCCTTAGATACGTTAGGTACGACACATTTAAATTGTTAGTTAAGTCGTGGATCGTGCATTAGTTGCTTTTCCGTCCGCAAATCAACAAGGATCGTTTAAGCCTGCCGATACAATGCATCTCCCTTCACGCCTCCAGCGTCAACCAGTTAGAATTTATTTGCAGAGATTCGGCGGCAGTTTGTTTTGAATTGCATTCACTACTCGTATTAACTGATTGATACGACTAATATGATCTCTCCCGTTATATTCTCTTAAGTCATTCTGTATGATCCTGTTCTGTGCAGCAAGGAGCTCAGAACACATAGAAGAGCGAGGCTAACAATCTGGAGAAGGCTCCCAAGGGTCATTAAGTATTAAACAACAATCGTAGCGAGCATTACAGGTATGTATGGGCTCATGGTGTTTTTTTTCGGCTTCATTTCATATGTTTCAACCCAACGCTACTTTGTACGCATGTTTAAAAGACCGTTTAAATTGCAGGAACAATGCCTCCGAAGAAACCCACCACCAGGAAATCCCCGAGAGCGCCAAAGCTGCAAGAACCAGAAACGGGAGAGGGCTCCTACCCAGCAGTTGCAAAGCAATTAAAATTCGCTCCAAAACCGGTGCCCGTCATTAAGACGGCCACCAAGAAGGTCTTCGTCCATCCCTCGGCCTTCAGAGACACAGAGGCGAACACTGGGACCAAAACAGCATTCCGTCGCTGGGAAGAATTGTTTAAGAAAATCAAGAAGGAAGAACCCCTCAAGTATACACAGCAATCCTAATACAAGAAGACTCGATGATGATGTCCTTCCAAATATCCATAGGGCGTATCTGCACATGGTGGCAAGCCGGACTCTGGTGTTTCCTTGCATTGAGCTCTTAAAGTGGCTCATTGACCACACCGATGCACAAAAATGTTTGATTAATGACGATAACGGCGAGTGTGTTGGGGTTTTCTTTCCATCAGAGGTTCAGAGTTACTACAAGCTCAAGGAGCCAAAGGAGAAGCTAAGCACCGATTTCGTTGTAAGTTTCTATGCAGCACATGACACCAGCAAAATCATGGCATCGTAGTGGAGGGAAGACAAAAAATTCACAAACCGGACTTCCCGCTGGTATCCGACAGCCAATCTAAGGGAACCATACATATACCTAATGGCTCTTCTCTGCAGGTTACATGGGGAGAAAGATTGCTCCCGGTTTTCAGAGGCTTGGATGCCTCTAGCTTATACGGTATCCATTTCAGGCACGARCTTCAATTGGGGTGCCATCATCTCCAAACAGCTGAACACTTRCATACAACAAGCCCAGACGTCGAAAGAGGGAGAAACCCTCTCCTTCTATATGGCCTCGTATCTGTTGGACGTCATCTGCACCAGGAACGTTTTCTYTGGAATGAACCTAAACTGGCACTCCTCTGAGCTCTCGATCCATGTATACTTCAACATTCTATGGGAAAACAGGTACAAGAAATCCTATTCTCTCATCTATGACCCGTTTATTGCACGCCTTTACTTTTTGTTGTTCAAAAAAGACTGTCGAAGGTTGTCGGATGAAGCAAAAAAGGTTATATCGAAAGTAAGTCACTGGTATCTAGATGAGCGCGAAACCTATATCAGGGTTTTCGGCGCCACAAGGGCACCCCATTTGCTACCTGTATATGTCCCCGATCGGCTAGTGTTAGGGGAAATTTACTATCAAACCATTATGCAAGGTTATAACGCCACATTAGTAAAGGACAAGAAGTGGGCCTTCATACCTTATGGGTTTCATATTGGCTTCTACATGGTCAAAGGCACCACGCATGCTAAGCATAAAGGGCTAAGTCAACTGGAATTTCGGTTCCAAACTAGTTGTTTTCACAAACACGATCCCAAAGGTCTGGTCTTAAAACACGCATCACAGGTATCATCTTGTTGGCCTTATGGCCATGACCAGTTCGATGATGAAATTTTCACCGAAAACGCTCAAGACTGGAACAAAGTGGCGGCAAGGATGGCTGACCCTGGAACAACCCGGTTCAAGGCCATGAGTTGGGAAGAGCAAGCGACAACCTTGGAGCAAGAAATTCTCAGGACCCGAGAAGGGACGATAGCATCAGAATCGAGCGAGGCGATGGTTGACCCCCAAGAAACCATCGGAGCTGCAGAAATTTATCAGGAATCTCCAGTACTAATCAGGGATTCCCCCGAGGTTCAAGTTGAACAGGGGACGGGGGGACTTTTGTGGCAGCAGGCCCAGCTGCTAATGAAGCAGATGCAGGATAACCCCTCCTCATAACACCTAAGGTTCCAACTGATATCCGAGAAGGAGGCCCTATGGAGCCAAGCGACCCCAATTTCACAAGCCTTGGTAACATCAATGGGTCGGAATCCGGATGGCTCAGAATCCACTGCATCACCGGTAAGGCCGCCGACAGGCGGGACGACTCAACCAGAGACAGGCAGGGTGTTGGTCGGAACACGCGCGCCTAGCCCTCTGATCAAGCTTATAAATATATACAGCGACGATGAGAGCCCAAGTCATCTCACGACACCCATGTGCATGTCCAAGAAGAAAAAGGTTCTGAGAAGACTTCTTCCCTGGAACCCGAAGTTCAAACAAAAGAGGTCCCGCAAAAGGAAACAGAAGTCGAAAGTGGCCTCGAAATAAAGAGACCCAATACATCGAATACTGAGGCAGCTCTAAAGGAAAAGCCCGAACCGGAGGAGCCGAAGAAAGAATCCCCGCAAAAGGAAATCAACGGTTTTGCGGCCAACGAGCAAGTAAGTAACAAGGATGTACCCAACGTCTTTATTCTGCCCAATACTCAAATCCCCAACGAGCGTCAAGCAAAGGCCGGGCCTACGAGGCATGGCGAGGAAGTTCAGGAGCCCAATCTTGAACACGTATACACCATCGGCAGCCTGGGAAACACGCTCACATGGGGTGATCAACAGATATCAGAGCGGGTAGACGAGGTAGCAGGTATCTATGCCATCTCCTACAATCAAAAGAGAAAGGCCATCGTGCAAAGGACGACAAAAAGAAGAAGGATCACGTTGGATCACTCCATCTTGGTTACTACAAAGGAGAACTTGATCAACACAGCAGATGAACTTCTCGGCGTGGGAAAGGCACTCTCGGATGCCACCCTGGATAGAGCCAAGAGAGACGAAAAGGAAATAGTCGTTGCCCTAAAGGAGATAGAACACTTGCGTCACCTGGTTGAATACTATAAAGGCACCACGCAGACTACCGTGTACCTAAAAGGTGAGTTCGAAGAAGTTTACAATGAATTCAAGAAAGAACGACACCTGTTAACTGCGAAAATAGTTGAGTTCCAAGAGGACACTCTCATGGCACTCTTGACATGCAAGGATATAGAGAAATGGTACGTGTTATCCATCAAAGTTGCACTAGGATGGACTTCCAGCGAGCCACCAAAGTTTGAACATTATTGTTCAAAGTTCAAAGTTCAGAAGTTCAGCCGGTCATAAAGACCACACTTTTTCTTTTACATTTCTATAAAAAATTGTAATAAGAGATGTTGCATAATGAACTTGTAAAAAATTGTAATCATAGGTGGGTAGGAGCCACCTTAAGTCCTAAGCATGAGTTATACTCTAGAGTGTTTTTTTTTACTTACTAATTATATTTTGTCGTTTTCAGGCAATTTATAATTTATGAATTTTTTCACTCAATCCCTCTAGAGCTAGAGTATACGCCCATGGTTAGGCTTGAGCATAGATCTAAGCCTAGTGTCTAATGTATATTACCATGCTAAACATTCTCTAGAGTCTTATGGAAATGTACTAAGTCCCCCTTAGGATTTTTTAATTTTTTCAGTTAATTAAACAATTGCCAGAATTCNTGGAATGAACCTAAACTGGCACTCCTCTGAGCTCTCGATCCATGTATACTTCAACATTCTATGGGAAAACAGGTACAAGAAATCCTATTCTCTCATCTATGACCCGTTTATTGCACGCCTTTACTTTTTGTTGTTCAAAAAAGACTGTCGAAGGTTGTCGGATGAAGCAAAAAAGGTTATATCGAAAGTAAGTCACTGGTATCTAGATGAGCGCGAAACCTATATCAGGGTTTTCGGCGCCACAAGGGCACCCCATTTGCTACCTGTATATGTCCCCGATCGGCTAGTGTTAGGGGAAATTTACTATCAAACCATTATGCAAGGTTATAACGCCACATTAGTAAAGGACAAGAAGTGGGCCTTCATACCTTATGGGTTTCATATTGGCTTCTACATGGTCAAAGGCACCACGCATGCTAAGCATAAAGGGCTAAGTCAACTGGAATTTCGGTTCCAAACTAGTTGTTTTCACAAACACGATCCCAAAGGTCTGGTCTTAAAACACGCATCACAGGTATCATCTTGTTGGCCTTATGGCCATGACCAGTTCGATGATGAAATTTTCACCGAAAACGCTCAAGACTGGAACGAAGTGGCGGCAAGGATGGCTGACCCTGGAACAACCCGGTTCAAGGCCATGAGTTGGGAAGAGCAAGCGACAACCTTGGAGCAAGAAATTCTCAGGACCGGAGAAGGGACGATAGCATCAGAATCGAGCGAGGCGATGGTTGACCCCCAAGAAACCATCGTAGCTGCAGAAATTTATCAGGAATCTCCAGTACTAATCAGGGATTCCCCCGAGGTTCAAGTTGAACAGGGGACGGGGGGACTTTTGTGGCAGCAGGCCCAGTTGCTAATGAAGCAGATGCAGGATAACCCCTCCTCATAACACCTAAGGTTCCAACTGATATCCGAGAAGGAGGCCCTATGGAGCCAGGCGACCCCAATTTCACAAGCCTTGGTAACATCAATGGGTCGGAATCCGGATGGCTCAGAATCCACTGCATCACCGGTAAGGCCGCCGGCAGGCGGGACGACTCAACCAGAGACAGGCAGGGTGTTGGTCGGAACACGCGCGCCTAGCCCTCTGATCAAGCTTATAAATATATACAGCGACGATGAGAGCCCAAGTCATCTCACGACACCCATGTGCATGTCCAAGAAGAAAAAGGTTCTGAGAAGACTTCTTCCCTGGAACCCGAAGTTCAAACAAAAGAGGTCCCGCAAAAGGAAACAGAAGTCGAAAGTGGCCTCGAAATAAAGAGACCCAATACATCGAATACTGAGGCAGCTCTAAAGGAAAAGCCCGAACCGGAGGAGCCGAAGAAAGAATCCCCGCAAAAGGAAATCAACGGTTTTGCGGCCAACGAGCAAGTAAGTAACAAGGATGTACCCAACGTCTTTATTCTGCCCAATACTCAAATCCCCAACGAGCGTCAAGCAAAGGCCGGGCCTACGAGGCATGGCGAGGAAGTTCAGGAGCCCAATCTTGAACACGTATACACCATCGGCAGCCTGGGAAACACGCTCACATGGGGTGATCAACAGATATCAGAGCGGGTAGACGAGGTAGCAGGTATCTATGCCATCTCCTACAATCAAAAGAGAAAGGCCATCGTGCAAAGGACGACAAAAAGAAGAAGGATCACGTTGGATCACTCCATCTTGGTTACTACAAAGGAGAACTTGATCAACACAGCAGATGAACTTCTCGGCGTGGGAAAGGCACTCTCGGATGCCACCCTGGATAGAGCCAAGAGAGACGAAAAGGAAATAGTCGTTGCCCTAAAGGAGATAGAACACTTGCGTCACCTGGTTGAATACTATAAAGGCACCACGCAGACTACCGTGTACCTAAAAGGTGAGTTCGAAGAAGTTTACAATGAATTCAAGAAAGAACGACACCTGTTAACTGCGAAAATAGTTGAGTTCCAAGAGGACACTCTCATGGCACTCTTGACATGCAAGGATATAGAGAAATGGTACGTGTTATCCATCAAAGTTGCACTAGGATGGACTTCCAGCGAGCCACCAAAGTTTGAACATTATTGTTCAAAGTTCAAAGTTCAGAAGTTCAGCCGGTCATAAAGACCACACTTTTTCTTTTACATTTCTATAAAAAATTGTAATAAGAGATGTTGCATAATGAACTTGTAAAAAATTGTAATCATAGGTGGGTAGGAGCCACCTTAAGTCCTAAGCATGAGTTATACTCTAGAGTGTTTTTTTTTACTTACTAATTATATTTTGTCGTTTTCAGGCAATTTATAATTTATGAATTTTTTCACTCAATCCCTCTAGAGCTAGAGTATACGCCCATGGTTAGGCTTGAGCATAGATCTAAGCCTAGTGTCTAATGTATATTACCATGCTAAACATTCTCTAGAGTCTTATGGAAATGTACTAAGTCCCCCTTAGGATTTTTTAATTTTTTCAGTTAATTAAACAATTGCCAGAATTCNGATAACAATACTAATGCCTGGATCAGTTTCTTCAGACTTATTGGCTTCACTCATATCTTGATCTTCCAACATTGGTGTGTCCAATACAAACAAGGCATCTTCAAAGTTATATTTTTTCTGAGTGGTCATGCCCAAATCCTTAGATGGCTTATGTTCTATTGAGGCATTCAGAACATTGTTTGTATTTGAGAAAACTGTGCTCCATTTCCTTTTGGGAGGCATGAGTCTTACTTCAAGAATTTCTAGGGGCTTAGGCTCAGCTTCGGGGACATCCTCATTACTAGATTCCTTGTGATCATTATTGTGCAAGAGATTGACTTGATTAATGTAGTCTTCGAACTCAAGTTTTTGCTCAATCCCGCTAGCAAGGTCTTGTGCTTCTTCTAGAGTCGAGGGTGACCGATCTTTGAGAGTAAACTGCAACACCCCTTCCAACAAGTTTAAGTAGTGTTGGAGGACAGCTTCTTCTAAGAAACTAGGCCTGACCTTCTTGAGTAAAAGGTTGAACCTATCATTGAAATCCATGATTCCCTCACTAGAGGCTTTGCAAATATTAGTGTATTGAGAGTAAAGGGAATCCATGCTTTCTTTTTCACACCAATCTTTCTGGAAGGCTTGTTCAAGGTCCTCAAGGCTTTTGATGCTTCCTTTCGGGAGTCTGTTAATCCATTTTCTGGCACTTCCGGTGAGTGAGCTCACAAAAAGCCTTAAGAAAACATCGGGATGTTCTTGTCCGGATTGGTGAAACTAGAAAGCATCACAGAAGTCGATCCAATGAGAGTTTCCATAGGATCCATCTTCCCCTAAGAACTTAGGTATCCAGGACTCGGCCTTCTTGGGCAAATCATGCAACCCCCCTTGGGTGTTAGGTAAGCTTAAAGGATTAAAGAGTTCCCTGTGAGAGCATTTGGGAGAACTTACGGGGATGATAGGATTTGTGGAGGTCATAGTATTAAATGCAGGTATATACTGACGTCCACTACGAGTCGTCATCAGCTATTTGTGGAGTCGCCAGATGATTTGCTTGAAATCATCAAATAAAAGGGAAAACACCCTAGTGGAGTCGCCAGGTAAGCTTGTAAAATAAGGCTATGAGGCAAGGCTTACTGAAAAGGTTTGTCGTCTGAGGAGAATTGACTCAGTGTTCCCCAGCAACGGTGCCAAAATGTTATTGCTCAATTTGTAGTCTAGGTCAAGTAGCTGGAAGGTAGGGACCAAATTGGCGTAACAGGAGCTTCCCCACCCACTATCACCTCGATGGGGAGCTCTCTCTATCTAGGGTGGCTGATCCCAAGGGAGACGTCCATAGTAATATGGGGTATTGAAGGAAAAGGATCAAGGGATTAAGGCTCAAAGGTCAAAGTAGGCTTTCCCTTCACAGATTACTGCCAAGAAGATAGTCGAGAAGAAGATAAACCACAGTAGAAG
>JZKD02S1678082.1:41848-69768 GCA_000966675.3 Picea glauca | reverse complement strand
CAATAACAATAATAATAATAATAACATGATTAATCCTCAATGGGGATTTAATCCAATAACAAAATAATAATAATGACATGATTAATCCACAATGGGGATTTAATCCAATAATAAGAATGCTCTTCGCAGTTACATTATTTCAACAACTTTCCCCTAACCCATCCCTAACCACACCCCACACTCTAACTCAACTCAAAAAAATAAAAATAAAAGTCTTTTTTCCTCTTAAGCGCAGAAGCGCTCGGACCTCGCGAGGAGCGCGCGGGAAGCTCTGAGGGTTCGCTCTGGAAGCGCGCTTCGGGATTTCGGAAGCTCGCTTCGGGGTTCAACGCTTCTTCATGGGCAGGGAGCGCGTTTTTGAACCCCGAAGCGAGCTTCCAAAATCCAGAAGCTCATTTCCTACCCAGCTTCCTGAGCGAGCTTCCGAGGCTGGAGCGGGGGGAGGGCGCTTCCGGTAACCCTGCCCTAAACATCTACAACAACTAAGATTGAGAAGGAAAGTGACCCAACATATTGCCCTAGGCAAAGAGTGACAACATCATCATTAGTCTACCATGTGGCTTGACAGCATTAAGGTTGTCTTATTGAGACAAATGTGTATAGGTCGTTGATTTTGCATGTGAATATTTGTATTGTAGAAGAAAAGGACCAGGGGCATCTGGCCTTTTGTCTCCTACCTTGAATTGATTTTTCATTTCATTTATTCTTGAATCTCAAGCCCAACCTTCTGGCTAAGGTACTGAGGCCAGTAGAAGAAATTTCAAAATATCCACTTAGACATGGATGGGTATTTCTAGTTATATCAGTAGAAACTCAAGTGCTTGTCCTTGAGAAGGGGCAGACCCCGTAGAAAAGAGCACTGCATGCAAAACAAACATGGACTACTTATACTCTATGAAACATGACACGTCCATTTTGGGCTTCATATCATGAATCCTGCATGGGGACACGAAAACATGATGATTCGTGTCCGACACAAATCTCTCACGTGTCCCAATTTACTACCAATATTTTTTCTACTCTTAGATTGCAGGGGAAAAGAGGAGTCGGGACTGCTCCGAGAAAACAGAGTTTATCTCTTCAAAAACATCCAGGAATATTTATTCAGCTACCCATGCATCTATCAAAAGGACAGAACCCAAATTTCTAAAAGAATACCTAGCTGGCTCCTATGTTTAAAGTGGGTTATATGGTAACAGATCTCAATCTCAACCGTGCTATATCAACTCTAACCTACAGCTAATGGAACCAACATTTTTTCCACTCTTAGATTGCGAGGGACATAGAGTTGGACTTAGGCTGGGGTCATGCCATGCACCTTAAATGTGGGCTATCCTTCTGTAATAAGCAGCGAGTGATTACATATATACTTCTTTATCACCTGCAGATGAAAAGGGGGTAGCTTCTCACAGAAAATATAAATAGAACACATTTCTGGAGGCCAATTCTAGCCCTCGGTGGAATAGAACTGTGAATGGTCCCTACTTCTAAGGAGTTGTAGGTGGTTTCTAGAAGGATAATTAGCCAAAACATGAAATGTGTATATTTGGCAGCCTGACATCTTCCAAGATGTCAGGCTGCCAAATACACATTTTTTCATGTTTTGGCTAATTATTTTCCAGAAACCACCTACAACTCCTCAAGGATAATTTTATTAATGCCCAACAGACAACAAAAGTAGGTCAATGGGACTAAAAGATACATCCAGTGTGGATAAAATGTGGGAGTGCTAAAGCCTCTATTACAATGTATAATGAATCATGATTTATCATTTATGTTACGTGTTTAAAGTTTTGTATCATGTAAATCTTCTAGTTTCTAACAAAATATGAATCTTTATGTCTAAATTTCATTTTTGTATGTGTAATTTTCAAAAAAAATTCATATATATATATATATATATATATATATATATATATATATATATATATAAACGTGTCCTCCATGTCCTGTTTTCGTGGTCAAATTTTCACGTGTCGGATACTCGTATTTCCGTGTCCTCTGTGTCCCGTGTCATCGGTGACTTAGCTTATACTTTTCATGTCGTGACTCATAATGGTGAATTTTAACTTATATTGTGTTATACTAATTGCATGCTAAGAGAATGGTAGTTTCCACCTCGCCACTCCCAGCAAAGGAAGGTCTTTAAATAACTTACTCTGTAGTCAACAGCAGAAGGAAGGGGATGTTATGGACACCATGGAAGCAGAGTAAGTGATTGATTCTCTTTCTGCTCCTCCTGTATTATTTGTTTCAAAGGCCTTGCTATATTAATCATGATCATTTTCAATTTCAATTTAATTCATTCAACATCTACTGCCAAGGAAAACACTCTGCATTTGGACAAGCAAATATAGCTAGAAAGCCATCGTAAAGACAGTCTCTCATCCTTGTAATTGTTGATGCCAACGAGTATGAGCAGCAGGCTGTTTTAAAACATCTCAGCATTTGTTATACTGCTCAAATAGTCTGGAAAATTATGCTTCAGTTCATAAGAGTAATAGTTATTCATTCAAAAACTGATCCAGGGTGCAGTTTCTCTATGCTGCAGGAATGTTCTTCCATAGCATAGCTTCTCTCTCCAGTTGTGAGAAAGACAGTATATAAGGCATTCCCCACACCAAAATGATTTGCCAATCTGGATGCTGGCTTTGGGGTGCAAGTCTTTGGCTTGATGTGATAACATCCTCCCTCACTCTGGTACTAACATTGCCAACAGTTTTGGTGTCATGTTTCGTGGGCCTTCTTTGGTTTGTGTTTGTTATCTCTGTGATGTATAAAATAATTGAAATACTTAATATTAAATTGGTATATCCCTGATGGAAACTATATCCATATTAATCCTCACCTTCTCTCTCATCATGCCAGCTCCTAAATTGTGCAGAATTAAACAAACAAACTTATGTTGGAACTTTGGAAGAAAGTTCAACGGGTAACGAATAAAATTTATCCCCCCGCCTTATTTGATCACGATTCAAGAATGCAGTTTCCTGTTCATGTGCAGCACAGCTAAACTTAAATTTAGTATCATTCCCACTCGGACTGTCACAATTGCCATTCTAATGCTACTACAAGTTCTGATGTGCTCTGTAGAAATGTTAATAATAAGTATGCCCGTTTAACTAACAATGTGGAGTGTAGACCAATTTAAATTCAAATTTGGTATCGTTGCCACTCGGACTTTCATTTCTGTCAATCTACTGATACTACAAATTCTGATGTGCTCTGTAGAATATGCCCATTTAACAAATAACGTGGAGTGTGGACCAATTTCAAAACATAACTAAGCTAAATTCCCGTTGCGACGACTTGCATTACATTACAGGTAGGTTCATTGTAAAAAGGTTTTCCCGGAACATAACTCTATGGGAAGGGACGTCAGTCGGTGCAGGGCAACAAACGCCCTAACAAACTAAATGGTACAACAATTTCACTAAATAACTGAAATGTATGTTTTACACTGTGGAGAGACATGACATCAAAGCAGAGTCTAAAAGGAAATCTCTCTCTCACACACAGTGTTGTTACCTGCATAGGAAAAGGGAAAATCTCCGTATGTCGGCTGGTTTCCATAATACCGAACTCTGCAAATTTATCGTATAATGACATTCTCGTAGTCATCCGATGATCCACTTGCCTGTGTCTGTGCCTTTGAGTGTGAGAAGCAAATTCCTGAGGCCCAGGCCAGTAGAGAACTGAAATTTTGCGAACAGACAGCATTCAATCTGCCTGCAGTACCGTGCATTCATTAGATTGGATAGTTGAATACTGGTGCACCAAATAATAACTGACAACACAAATTCTCGACATCAAACCCTCCCTGCAACTTCCTCCATCCTTCAACTTATATGCTTGGTAAAAAATCTATATCGTACCTGGCAAATAATTTGCTTTGCTACTGACCCACCCGGCACAATAGAAGGAATGCGACCAAACATGCGAGAGAGAGAGCAAGCGAGCAAAGCAGCATGCCAGTGAACAGAGTGTTTGTGTCCTAGAAGTACAAATGTTAAGGCTTATCCGGATTAATTTTGAAAGGGCATTTTTAAGAAAGCATTGTATCTGCTGAGAACGTTTGTCATAAAAAATTTGTGGTAATGCCTAATCCGTGTGTGGTAATATGAAATGTTTAGTTGTACGGTTTAATCCTACTTAATTATTTAAATGTGGCAATTACATATTCTTACAGTAATTTTTTAATGTGATTAGGTAAATGTTAAAAAGTAAACATGTTAACGGATGCTTTGATAAATGCAAGAAAGTTATGAACAATAAATCTGACCTATTGATTTTGGAGGACGACTAAGAATATGCCAGCATCTTCAATGCATAGCCATCAGATTAGGGTTTAAGGTTAAATAAGGTTAAAAGATCATTAATTGTGCCCATTGTCAATAGGTGTACGCCTTTGGGCGTAACTAGCTTAGATGGCAAATTTTAAATTTTATATAATATTGTAAATATGTTACGGAAGGCACGTTGTAACACTTTTGGTAATCCGCGCTAATTTTTAATCTGCGAAATGAATATAATGAAATTTTCTATCAAGGGGACAAGCACGTTTGGAATTTCAAAACTGAGTATCCTATCAAATATCAAATTTGATGGTTTCGATTACTATTACAAGTTTTGATGGTTTTGATTACTATTACAAGTTTTGAAATTTTTAACAAAGTTTGATAACAGTTCTTATTTGATGGTTTCGATTACTATTACAAGTTTTGATGGTTTTGATTACTATTA
This sequence comes from Picea glauca, assembly GCA_000966675.3. NCBI lineage: Eukaryota > Viridiplantae > Streptophyta > Pinopsida > Pinales > Pinaceae > Picea > Picea glauca. The sequence goes on along the minus strand of JZKD02S1678082.1, from coordinate 65,025 downwards.
CAAGTTTTGAAATTTTCAACAAAGTTTGATAATAGTTCTGTCAAATTGTTGACTATATTTTAGGGACAAAATGTTCATTGATGGACAATTTGTCCATCAAATCCCGTCCATGGGTACAAGGAGGGAAGGAGTTGTTCTCCCAAGTCCCCACTTCTAAATAAAGTAAATAGAACTAATGCGATATGTTTTATATAATGTTCACCTTACTTTAGAAGAATGATATTCTTATAGATCATATTTATTTAATATATAATGCTTTGAACAATGGTGAAAGTTTGGGACAACTAACAAGTGTGAGGATCTTAAGGTTACAATGAGTGTATAGGAGTAAATATGTAGATTAGAAACAAAGAATCACAAGCACAATAACTATATACATGCCAATAACATTAGACATATTTTGTAATAACAATAGACATACTTTTTGAGTCTGTGATGTGAATACTGTTGAGACAATGTTTAAGTATCATCAACAACATACAAGTGTAAAAATTACATTTATGGGTTTCAAGATACTTACAAAAGATCAATTATAATTGCTAAATGTTTGGATATAGTTTAGCTTTTAGTTGAATAGTTGACCATATTGAGAGGTTAAATGTCAATGTCAATGTCAAAGATTGATAAGGTAAGTTTACCATTGTCAAATATCGAACTTCAACAGGTGAAGATCGAGTTGGATGTTGAAGTAGACCAAGGCTAGGCCAATAGTTCATCAATAGTACAATTATGAACTACAAAGTCAATGTCAATCCTTGGGTTGAATCATTCATCCCCATTTAAAGAGCAATGGGCCTAAATTGTGTATTGGCACAATTGCTCCAAAGTATAACACTTTAACTCATGGGGAAAGTGTCCAAAATAAACAACTCAAAACAAAATGATGTAGCCAAAGGGGGATTTTTGGGTCGGTGAAAGTGGGGAACTATTAATATCCCCACTAGGGTTCAAGTCTCCCCAATGACATTTTTGTGTTTGTGCTAGTTCTTGTACTCACATTTATGAATAGAGCTAGGTATGAATCCTAGCGATTTTTGCGATATTGAACCCCCCTTACCTATAGCTAGTTAGTCGAAGGTTTATGAGTCAAATTTTACAACTGAGTCAAGATCTATAACATCAAGTTGGATCCTTATAGGGAACATACCATTAGTGGTCACAAAGTAGTGAATGGAAGCCATCAAAAAAACAAAAATAAACAAAAGGATGTATGTTTATCGAGTGTGCTTACTTTATTGTATATTGATAGACTCAATGGGTGAAGATGCCAAGTGCTTATTCTAAGTCAAATTTCAACGCATACGGGAACAAATTGAAAAAATTTCAACGTTGGCCCCATTCACTGCTCATTGTGCGGGTTCGGTGGAAGAAATTTGTGATGGGTGTATTGGAAGTTCCATGTCAAATTTGAAGATAGTTCTGACAACGATTCTATAGAAGGGAACGACGAATGATGACAATGAGATGTGCATGATGAATGTTGATGCAAATGTGGGCGATCTCAAAGATTATGTGGGGACATCATACATCCTTGAGTCTTGAAACCCTCCCATACCGTCAAGGCATGTGTCTAGTCTAACCATGTCAAATTTTGAYGCATACAGGCACATATTGAAGAAATTTCAACGTTGGCCCCATTCACTGCTCACTATGCAGGGTCAGTGCATGACATTTGTGGTGAGTGAATTGGAAGTTCCATGACATTTYAAGAGAGTTCCAACAAAAATTGTATAGATGACAATGACAAATGATGACAATGAGACATTCATCATGAATGTTGATGAAAACATGGACGATCTCAAAGATTATGTGGGGACATCAGACATCCTTGAGTCTTGAAACCCTCCCATACCATCAATGAATGTGTCTAGTCTAACCATGTCAAATTTTGATGCATACAGGCGAAAATAAAAATAAAAAAATACAACGTTGGACCCATTCACTGCTCATTGTGAGGGGTCGATGGAAGACAATATTTGTGATGGGTGTATTGGAAGTTCCATGGCATTTCAAGAGAACAGTTCCGACAAAGATTCTACATATGGAAATGACGGATGATGACAATGAGACGTGGACGATCTCAATGATTATATGTAGGGTCGATGGATGTCATTAATCCCTTGACCATATATAATCCCTAATCAATTAACCATTAAAGTACCTAACCCTTAAGCCCCAAATCCATTAGCCATTGACCTTTAATCCCTTAAACTGTAACCCTTAATCCCTATTGGGTATGTGTTATATTCTTTGCACGAGTAGTAGTGTTTGTGTTGCATCGGGCACATAGCGGGGCGAAAGTCGTGGGGGTTCGGGGGTAGTGCCCCCGAGAAAAAAAAATTGCCTTGGGAAATGTGTCGTATTTTTGCCTCGTTTTTTGTGCGACCTCGATTTTTGTGTCAATTGTTGGGTAGTTTTTCGGCACATGGTTTTTGTCGATGGTTTTCTATTTTCGGTTAAGGAATTAGGGTTGTTGACTAATCCAGATCATTGGGTTAGGGTTTTGGATGTCGTTGGCTCCTATATGTTTATTGTATTGTAAACAATGTATCACTATGAATGAATATAGAATATGATGGTTTTCCTAGCTTGGGTTTCCAGGGGAAAAATCTCTGTGTAATGTTTGTATTTACCATTGTATCTTTTTTTGTTCTTTTACTGAAAATTTGTTTACAGTAAATATTGTAACAGGTTAAAATCTACAATCCCTTAACCCTTAATCCCTAGACCTCAAATCCCTAAATCACCTAATCCCCAAAGTCCCTATCCACTTAACCCCCAAAAACTCAACAAAATTACTATTTAGGCACATTAGAAGTTAAATTGGAAGCCAAAATAGAAGCTAAAAAGGAAGCTAATCTGAAATCTAATCTGGAAGCTAAACTGGGAGCTAAATAGAGAGCTAAAGTAGGCGCTAAATAGGGCACTAAACTAGGCATTATTAGCGCCTGGTTTAGCACCCACTTGTGTTGCTCGACGCAAATAGCACCATAAATAACGCCCTCTCGATAAATAGTGTCGACTTTAGCAAAAAAGTGGATAAAAATACATTAAAACAACTAATGGAAGCAAAAAAGGGAGCTAAAAAGGGAGCTAATCACAGGGATTTGTTATAGTGTCGATGTTGCTCGTCAGGGATCTGGAAGGTTAGTCGACCCATCACATCTTTAAATCTCTTTTCATAATCCCACATTGTCTAGTTCTGCACTTGCTTAATTTCCTTTAGTTCTGTAATATATTGAGATTCAGATTTCGGCTTCCAAAATTCCTTTAGCAATGCTTGTCTAATTTCTGCTAAGGTTCTTGACTGTATGGTCAGTGTATTTGTCTGAAAGTTGATATACCACAGTAGTGCTCTTCCCTTGAACGTCGTGGCCAACTGTGCAATTTTCATCACTTTGTCTTGGACATTCTTCACAATCCATATTATGGCACATATAAACAGGTGTTGTTCAGGGATCTCCGATTTTCTTCCCTGAAACTCAGGCATTCTCAACGTATGATCTACCCCTACCATTGTATTCGGTGTTGTACTTTCCTTTGGTGATGTTGATTGGCTCTAGTTTGGTGTTATGTTCCCTCTATTTTGACTATTACTCTGACTTCCTCCACTTATTACAATTTCTCTTGAACAAGCATCTGACACACATGGGGTCATGGGTTCGATGCATATTTTGATCTGATATGGACTTCCTTATTCTATTGGGTAGTACTAAGGATATATTTCTTTCCCTTTCATTTCTTTGTACAGTGTGATCTGAAGTCCTACACAAGAGTCACTTCCCTCGAATTAATTTTGTTGCTCTCCTTTTCCAGCCATAGTCTCCTTCTTGTTGTATTTAAACCTTTTCCCACAACACATTACTCCAATCTCTCCTTCTGAGTCAGTATCTTCTCTCGACATCCTCATCCCATCTACTCATCCTTCCCACTCTCAGACCTTCCTCCAGTCATCCCCCAGTTTCCTTATGTGCACGAAGGTTCTTAGTTATCAAACTCCATTGTCATGACATTATTTTCTCATAGTAATATCTTTATACAAGTAGATAATGTGTTCAAATATCTTCCGCACGGACCTTTGAAAAATTCCCTCTCCACGACACTGTAAGACTGGGTATAATCTACTGCAAATATTGTAATATAACCCCCCAGTATATTGTTCAACCAAAAATCTATTGTGTGTGAAACCTTATTACTTACGGTATTGAGTTGTCTAATTAGTTCGGGAGTCAAGTTTCTCGGGGCTTCAACTCTGTATCTCCCAACGTTCTCCACTAACCATCCTAACCATTCAACCAATATAATTAGAAATTCACCAAAGAAAATTTCATGAAGATTTGTGAACACATACCTTTGTAACCATTGTTCATTGTTGAAACTAGGGTTTCTATTATTTTCTTTGGAAAATTCTCGTTGCTTTCTTTCCAACCATTCTTCAATTTCTTCTCTGTTTGGACTCCAAAAATTCCCCTCAATTACAATTCTCGGTCCCAGAAACATAACCATTTGTTGGCACGCAAGGGGGCAGACCCAGAGCTAATCAGTCAAATACCAATAAAACGCTTAGATATCGGCCCTTCTGGCATCACCTGCATAGCAAGTGAAGTCTCACCCTGGGCATCTAGAGGGGCTATAGGAACCGATGTTCTGCAATACTAAGGGGAAGTGTGACATCATTCAAATCCTTTACTTACATGCACAGTTCTCATAGTTAACAATTACTTTATTATGAAACATAATCTATGCACAACATTTCAATATCATATAATGTCCATTCATTCAACATAAACCAAAAAACAACATAAATTGCAACCACATCAAAACACACAAATTTACATGGTTCACCCAACTTGGGCTACATCCACAAGGACTGGCTTCTTATATTATTCATTAATATCTTTCTTACAACTGCACATTGTGCTTACAAAATATGCAACAATAATATCATCCAAACCTACCTAGCTATTATGTTGTAGTGCGAGTTCACTCCTCAGTCATACTGCATATTTCTTTCTTCGCTCGACTTCCTTACCAAAAGGCATTCACAACTTACATGTACCATCACGTACTCATACTTAACACCCCCTTTTATTATTTCCTTCCTTACATATTTATACATATCACTAGGTCTAGGCCCATTACAAAAGTAGGCAACATGTCCCTCAAAACCCGTTACAAAAGTGGACAACATGTCCCCCAAAACCTGTTAAAAAAGTGGAAAAAATGTACACAAATCCTATGGTTTATATCCATTTTCCACCTTCTACATGTTGCTCCATCATGCATCATTTTATCGTGATCCTTGGGATCCACTATGTCGTGCATCCTAGTCCATCTTCTAATTTCCTTTTTCTCTTCGACTTCCTTGGTGGCACAGATCCCAAAACTGATCCAAAATGCCTCTCCAACACCTGGTAAAGGCAGAAATAGTGAGTAGACTCAGTGAAGGCATAAGCAATGAATAGATCTAGTGAAGGAAAAAGTAGCGAGGAAACATGGTGAAGGCAGAAGTAGCAAGCAAACTCGATGAAGGTTGGTGAAACTCACAAAGAGATTGGTGTCTCTTGCTAAGTTGGTGCTTGGCAGTGGGGATTGGTGTCTCCAGTAGATTGGTGTCTATGAATATTTATAAGAGCAATTTAGTGTCACTTAAACAAAGAGATTGGGGTCTCTTTCTAAGTTGGTGCTTAGCGGTGGGGATTGGTGTCTACGAAGATCTCTAAGAGTAGGTTGGGCCTACCAAGATTTGTGCCAGTGGGGATTGGTGTCTTTAGTAGTTTAGTACCTACAAATATTTGTAACAATAGGTTGGTACCTATAAAGAATTATAAATAGATGTTTTATGGTTTTCTCTCAAAAGGGTTTCCACGTAAATATTATGTTCCATGTTCTGTAGTTCATATATCTCATATGTGATTGTGTTCTTATGGTTGATGATTATTTGAAAAAGTAAAAAATTGTCTTATATTGATTCACCGCTCCCTCTCAATATAAGTGTGTGCTCAATAGTACCTAGTACAATTGGGCAAGAGTGAATAGAGGATATTATGTCGAACACTCATAGAATCGATCAATCAGGGGTCAATGGTGTAAATATAGTTTCAATAGTGAGGAATGCCATCGATGACTACAAGTTCCAAGGTACTATCTAGTTTCTAGATCCACTTCCTAGATAACGAGTTGGTATTGATAGGAAGATATCTATCGAAGGAGGACCTTAATGTATTCTCCATCAATCAACATGGAACAACCACCAAGATATTTTGTGAAGATAAGTGATCACCAAGTACAAATGACACAGGGATGGATGACAGGAAAGGTCAACAAGAATATAGAATGGCTAAAACATGATTAAATTCCCTTGAACATATAGAACAACACAAATATTGTTGAAATATTGTAACTGCAAAGAGTATTCTATTTATTATTGAGTTATTATTCATCAAATCAATCCCCTTTTGTGGATTGGTCAAACCCTAATTATATTATACAAATTAAGAAGTTGTCCCCCAGGCCTAATTAAAGTGGTTTTAACCACTAAGAAGAGTATTCGGCCCTGCTCAGTGAAGAAACACCTTTCCAACGCCTGCCAACTAGTATAAATAAAGGAGGCTAACGCCTCATTATCTCACTTACTCATCAAGTGCGTAAGTTTGGTAGCTACAATTGGGAGAAGAAGGAAGAGATAGGCGCATTACTCAGTGTTGGATATTCTCTAGTGTTTTGGTTTGTTGTCTTGGCAGCGTATTGGCTATTTATATTAAGGAATTTTTTGTTGGGTTTTCTCCCCCATGAGGGTTTCCAAGGATAAATGTTGTGTATCTTATGATTGTGTTTCTATCAGTGATCCTAACTATGTTATTGCTATCTAGTAAATTGAAAAGAAACCTAATAATAGCTCTAAACATAACAAATATGACTTGGTAGCATTGAATCAAAATCACCAACGACACAATGCAACAACACATGAGGCACTGGAGCACTCTTCATAGTGACTAGAAGAATAACCAGTTAGAGGAGTAGACAACTCGTAATCATGGTACAACTCTTAATGCAAGCTATATCCAAACTATAACATAATGATGAAAATCGGTTCCATGTTCAAGGGAGACAACAACTGACGACTTCCACTAAGTTGAATAAAGATCAATATTATTTCCCCACCCTCTTTTTTTATATTTTTTGTGTCTTTTTCATGTTTTTACAAGCACAGAAAAGAGATAAAAGTATGCTACAATGGAGAAACTAAGTGTCTAAATAAAATGCAACTATGTTCCCAATGCATGGAACAGACCTATGCAAATAAAATGCAAAAAAAGTGATGGGAAAGTGATTTCCACTCATAATGGTTTTATCCAATTGTAGAAGTCACAAAACAAAGAAAAATCATTGAAAATGGAAAGAGGTCAAGAGTTATTGCAATGGTGGAAAGAAAGATAAAGTGAACAACAACATAGTAGTGTGCACCAAGACATAAGTAGCAATAGGAATATGTAACTACAAACAAAACAAAAAATGATGGTGGGAACCTCTTCAGGACATGGCCAAAAAAAGATTAAGAGAGAAGAATGAGGTCTCAACCTTTAGTCACGGATAGGATAAATGTGGGTTCCTGAACCTATAGATTATTGCAACATGGGTTTCAAATGGAAAAGGGAATGCTAACTAGGGTATCCCATGAAGGGTAGGCATTGCCACACAAGTCACAATGCACAATAAAGAGAAAGGCTAATGTCACAACTTGGCAAGGTTGAGCCTAAGGAATAATGTTGGAAAAAGTGATGGTTAATAATGAAATATGGAATGCAGGGAAAAACCTATCACTATATGCCATTTTATAATATAGACCTCACAGTTCAATGAAGATCGCAAAAAATTACTAAAGAAAATGTTTAGAGAGTCCTATATAAATTATCAACAACATTAGTCCAAAAGTTAATAAATCCAATATAAACCTCCAATAACAACTCATTCTTTGTAATAAAAAAAATTGAAAACAAAAACCTTAAAAATCCAATATGGTACAAAACATTACAAACCTAATGGGTTACACGTAATACTTTTTTAGTTAGAGCCCATTGTCAGGCTCAAGACAAAAAAAAATTTCATAGTCCATGAAATCATGAATCCATATGACAACATATGACACACCATGCTAGGGATACACCATATAGGTTCAAATTTGCATGTTCCTAACATATCATGATTCCATTCATAATAGAACTAGGTCACTACCAGGAACACATTGATGATAAACACACTTAATAATCTCACATGCTATCATAACTTCTTGATGATTCCCATCAAGATTGTTGATATTTTGGTAGCTGTGGGAGGTATTAACCTCCACGTGTAACCTTGAAAAGACTAGAATATTCTGGGAAGCAAGAGAAACCCTAAAAGCCTTGGACATAACCCTAGAAGACAACTCGTCTAAAGAGAATAATTTAATATTGAGTTTTATCCCCCTAGGAAGAGAAGGTCAGCCCAGACAACTAAGAAGGACTAGTATAAATATAGAGTGGTAGAGCTCATTTAACACATTGTCACTCGCAACTGCAGAAGTTTAGTTGTGCGCAAGTCTGGAGAGTAGTTGCAGTTGTAGCTACTGCAACTTGTATTTTCGGTTTTAGGTCTAGACTCTCTTATGGTTATGGTTTGGACTTTCTGCTTGGTACGTTAGCTCTAGAGAGTGATACACTACCTTGATTGGTTATTAGGCCTAGGGTTTTCTTCCAGAATTATTCTTTGTCAAGGTTAAGATGCTCAGGGGTGGCTTCGGCCTATGGTTGTGTGACAATATTTCTATATTGTCTATGATGAAATAGGCACACCTATTTTTATAACAGGTTATGGGCCCACCACTATCTTCGGACAGTCTAACCACTGGAAGGTAGATTGGGAGGATTTGCTCAGTTAAAGTTGCAGTTGCAGTCAAAGTTTTTGTTGCAGCAACGAAACCCTAACCCTCTTGTTGAGGCACCTTGAGTGAAGATATTGACCTAATTTCTGGATAGCCTAGTTCACCCTAACCAAGCACACCTCCCGGTACTCTCAGCAAGCTAAGACGTCAAGTTTGAGTTTTTGGTCAAAGTTAAAGGTTGACCAAGTCAAAGAAGTCATGACTTACTCTATGAAGTCATAAAACAAGTTAGAAGGGGCTTCTAACTTCAGAGCATGTAAGACAAGGACTGACCTCATCCTTGCCAAGAATAAAGTGTTGGATATAGTGAAAGGAAATATCGTGGAACCAAAGTTTGAAGAAGGAAAAGAGAAGGAACCTCAGAACGTTGTAGTTATGGAGAAGTTCAAGGACAATGACATTAATGTCGTGAGTATCATAGTGGACTCTGTAGAAGACCACTTGATACCCTACATCTCTCATATTGACTCATCTAAGAAGATGTATGATGCCCTAACTAACCTCTTCTCAGTCAAAAGCATTGGACAAGTAGTGAGTCTGAAGAATGAGCTTTGTGACATGAAATGAATGAAGATGACATCATAAAATCATACTTTGTAAGAATCTCTCAGTTAAGAGATCAACTACAAGATATTGAAGAAATCATTTCAGAAAAGGAACTGGTAAACACAGTACTCAATGGCCTTCCTAAGACATGGGATGCATTTGCCACAAGAATGAACACAAGAAAGAAGTATCCCACATTTGAAGAACTTTTGGCTTGCTGCGCACAAGAAGAATCAAGGAATAACGCAAAAGAGAAATCCCAAAACAAATACGAAGATCAATCCTTCACAACAAAGTTCAAGAATTTCAGGAATAAGAAGAACTTTGGCTTGAGGAAGAAACAAAATCAAGAAAATGATATGTCAAAGATACAATTCTTCAATTGTCGAAAATATGGTCACTATAGGAACCACTGTCCCGAGTTAAAGAAAAGGAAGGAAACAAACGAAGCATAAATTTCCCAAGAAAGGGAACCCTCAAAGAAGACCAAGCAGGATAAAACAGACTTCTTCTTTTAAGTCAAGGTAACAATATTCTTCAAAGTTCTTGTACATACCATGTTTACATAGTTTCTATACATATCATACATATCTATTTCTTAGATGATAAAATGTTCAAGTGAAACAATACCTATGGAAGAATAACAAGATAAGGATGGCTATCATGATGACTACAAGTCAAGAAATACACATGAAAAGATGAAGTACGTTGACAATCCTTGGTAACAATTCATGTGGAAGCTATTATATAAGTAACAATTGCTAGATAAGCCGAAATCGAAATCAAACTTGAAGAGACCCAGTAGAAGTCAAAACAAAAAGAAGTCAGCAATCAAGAGGAAATTAGAAAAAAACTTGTGACACTTTGCAAAAGGAAATAAGGATGCAAACAAAAGCATGGAATCTCATAGATGGAGGGAGATAATTACAGAATTCCAAAAGAAGAGCATGCATTCATGCATGCAACAAGGATTAGGAGGGAGTTATCCCTAAATGATATGATCCATTAAGGATAATGAAGTATCTATCCATGTTCCCATTGAAAGTAGAATCCATGATAAGCAACACGTGTCCATTTTGACTCTAGAAGAAGTCTTCTTCGAAAATAAGCCTTAAAGTATCCTTGGTTGTCCATCTACATCCATGATCCTATGATGAAAGGAAGAAGTTGGAATCTTCAGGGCATGGAATATATAGAAGACTCCATGGACCCAAGGGCTAAAGAGAAACATGAGGAAGAACATGCATATTCCAAGAAAGAAAGAAAAGCCAGAACAACCATGTATTATACCAAGAATCATAAGACTACCATCTTGGAGAAATGGATGTTGAATTATGACATTGTGAGATTCAGAACTAGAGGTTCTTCCAAAAGACTATGGCGACAACTTGTTCCAGTAAATCAGATATACCTCTTGCAGTATCCATGGATTGAAATTCACATGTAAAAGATTGTTCTTCCCAACAAAGCAAGTGATAAAGAAGCTTGTACCAGAAAGAGACCCATGTATGCAGATATAAGAAGACCTTGTGATGTAGGAGCATCGCCAACACATCAAGCGAGCCAGCGCGGAGGTGGAGAACAGCTGGACAAGCCAACATCCATTTTGATAACACTTTGGGAATGTTGCGCAAACCTTAATTGAAGCTATTTATGAGGGCGCACTTTGTATATTGTAATGGAACTTGAGCGGATAGCTCTCGTCCTTAGGTAGATGAGGCATTTAAGATAGTTAATGCTGGTAGATAGGAATTTAATTGTAGATTTGATAGCTTTAGAATTCGAGAGGGAAAATGGATATAGACACCCTCATTGTATCATTGTATCATTAGATATTGAAGCAAGAGAGAAGAGCAAGCAAAGAGTTGTGTAAAGAACACCCATGTACAGATATTGAATTAATAGAAGAAAGCTTTGATTCAAATCCATGGTTATGTGTTGTTTCTCTGTGTAATGATGTTTTGCTCATGAATGTTGCTTTCTGTCATACATTTGCTTTTATATATGTTGTGTATGTGATTTCATGGTTGAATTGAAGTCTGAGAGTGTAAGTGAATGAGTTTCAATTGTTTCTCTATTTGAGCCAGAAGATTTCTGCAAGGAGTGCAGTCGAATTGTCCGCAAGGAGTGCGTTGACAGAAAGGTTCACTTAGAGATAACTTTTGTTCTCATCTCTTCGAAGGTGCAAGTTAGACACAGGGCCGTGCAAGGGGTGTGCAGGCCAAGCGAAGTCTCAGAGTTGCGATTCTGAGAAAAGTATTGGAAGACTACTGCTGCAGGAGTGCGCAGGGTCGAAAGACTTCAGCACTTAGTAGTTGTTGAAGATTTGCCGCAAGGAGTGCGTGCAAGAAGTTCTCAAAAGGAATTAAGGAGTCGAGAACAAGTTCAGAAAGGAGTAAGCCTTCGAACTTATCGAAGGATAAGTGCAGGGAAGTTGTCATTGAACGTTCGAGGGAAGCGTCACAGGTTGGCGAGCAGACAACGAGTCTCGTGGAGAGACACTTCTTCCTTTTCGTGGACTTTCACAAGGAAGAACGGACGGACAAAATCATCTGAGGAGATTTCGTGAAGTACCGTGGATCGTTAGATCTCGGGAAGGTGCAAGGAAGTTACGCGGGAGACATCTGAAGGATCCGGAGTTCAGGCGGGCCCATTGTATTACTTGCGAGATCGTCTATCGGGATCTCATGAGGAAAGTGTCAAAGATTTGGCAACAGAAGCCACGAGGCCGCGAAGTGCGATATCCCGACGGTGATGTAAGCCGTGTGGGACCATAGGAGCGAGTGGAGTACAGGTGGTGGAAGTTATTGGGGTCTCGCAGCGAGGAGCACCGAGATATTGGTGTCCAGATTCACAAACACGCGAGGTCCAATACCCCAATAGAAGTGGCGGGGAGTTGAAGCGACAGTTCACACGTGTATCGGAGTCTCGTTACATCGGGGCTCGGAAGATGGAGAAAACGGTGGTTGAGGTCACGAGTAGTGAAGGCGCGAAGCAGCAAGTCATGAAAGCGCGACGAGATCGCATCGGCACTCGGTACATCGGGCATCGGGAGTTGGAAGCCCGAGGACTTGGCATCGCGAGTAGCGAAGTTGCGATAGAGCCGAAGTTGCGATAAGGGTAGGAGTCTCGACAAAGGAAAAAGTCAGCGATTTGATTGACGCATCAGGTCTCGGGGTTTCGAGATCCCAACAATCAACTGAGAACTTGCTAAGCTGCGAGGTCCGATCCTCCGAAAGGGAGAAGAGAGGATCACGCGCGAAGAGAACTTGTGGGGTGCAGTTTTCCCGACTGGGAAAAAGAAGAACCGTTGAGTTCTTCGGGCCATGAGTGAAAGAAGGTCCTGAGGAGGGCGATCGTACGTGAGGGGTGCGGTTGCATCACCTTGTATGGATTCAAACAACTTGACGCCGAGTATCTCATATACAGTAGAAGAGTGGTGAAAACCTTCTATGACAAAAATAGTGTATCAGAATGGTTACTCAGAAGTCCGGGTTGATGGATTGCTAATCCATGACAAACTCTCATGATGACAGAAGAAGTGCTACTTGGATATGTTTTAGTTTTAGCTTTGCCATGATTTCATGAGCTAGCAAGAAACAAAAGTACTAAATTTGAACATGATATATTGTAAAGATCATAGCTATATGAAGTATTCAAAGAAAACCAGTGTTCCATGACAAATCAATGTACATTGAGATCAAACATTATATTCTCTGTGATGAAGTCCAGAAGAAAGAAGTGGTTCTCCAATATATCTCCATAGATGAGTAGATAGCAGATATTTTGGTAAAGCCTTTGTCCAAGATGAAAAGTTTGTGTACTTAAGAGACAAGTTGGGGCTCGTGGAGACGACTTCCTTATTAAAAAAGGAAGAGATTACTCCCAGGTTGGGAGGGAGCACTGATATGTTATTGATTTATGGATAGTCATTTTTCAGTTCGAAAAATGGTCCAGGATGAGCAGTTCCTTTACATTTCGGAAAGTGGTTTGAGATTTCTGACGGATAGGCATTTTCCAGTTCGGAAAATGGTCCAAATCGGACAGTCATTTTCGTAATGAAAATGGTTTGGTAGATTGATGATGTACCATAGACAACGATTCCCCTTGTGGCCAGTGTGGGGGAATGGTCTAGGACATACATTCTTCTTGGCATTCACTCTGGGTAGTGGTCAAGTAGAATGGTTCACCTCACCGGGCAGTCATTCTTTTGAAGTTCGTGACTATGAGCAGTATCGAAGAATGGTCCATTTTGGAGGTTGGTGCAGAACAATCATTTCCATAGGAAATGATCCAGACAGGCATTCCCCAGGGCTGATTTATTCTCTCCAAATTGCACTATGATTAGTGGTGGAGGAATGGTCCAGGTTCAACAATCATGGACATGCATTCCCTATGGCAGACTCATTCTCTCTAGGTTGCACTATGATTAGTCCTGTAGGAATGGCCCAGTTAGGTAAATGGTCTAAGCTAAGAAATCAGGGACAATTATTGTCCTATGCTTGATAAGAATAGTCCAGATAGCCCATGGTTGATGTTTTACCTTATGAGGGCAGATGCTCTTCCATATCTCACGGTTGTGAGTGGAAGAATGGCCCAGATGACTCGGTTTATATCATGATATTGTTTTATGTAGGTTGATATTAGGTGATATGATTGTTGTGGAGACTGTATGTCTCTGGACAATAGATGCATGCTAATGTGGTGGATGTGTTCCATTGGTTATGACTATGTATCACTGATTAAGTAGTCATGTGCTACTTGGTGTGGTTGTGTACCACTAGATAGTAGTTGTGTACTACTATGGATAGACATAGTTGCGTTCTATTGAATGACATTGTTCTGATTGCCATGAAGACTATCAATAGTGTTGGAAATGATTACCAACTAGTTGGATAATCAGTCTGCTGGTGGACATAAATTCTCCAGGTAGAAAATGGTCTAGGACATTTATTCTTCTAGGAAATATGTCCAAATTAGAAGAATAGTCTATGCGTGTAGCCCATGGCGTGGCTTTCAACATATGTTGGAACAATTATTCTTCTAGGACATATGTCCAGATTAGAAGAATGGTTCTTATATCACTCTATGGAGTAAGTGACTTATTCAACATCATGCTTGATTACTCATATGGAGTATGGTTTCGAGAGATGATGCAGTTGATGCTATCAGATGATACTAATAGTGATGATGGTGCTCGTGATTTGATCATGAGATAACATGTGTGGCTATGGTAATGCTACCAGTTGAATGATCTATTTGTGCTCAATATCATTGCTTTTAATAACTCCCTATCTAGGAGGGAGTGTTGATATTTCGATAGCTGCGGGAGGTATTAAAATCCATGTGTAACCTTGACAATACTAGAATATTTCGAGAAGCAAGAGAAACCCTACAAGCCTTGGACATAACCTTAGAAGACAAGTCGGCTAAAGAGAATAATTAATATTGAGTTTTAGCCCCCAGGAAGAGAAGTCAACCCAGACAGCTAAGAAGGATTAATATAAATACCGAGTGCTAGAGCTCATTTAACACACTCTCACTCACAACTGCAGAAATTTAGTTGTGCGCAAGTCTGGAGAGTAGTTGCAGTTGCAGCTACTGAAACTTGTATTTTCAGTTTTAGGTTTGGACTCTCTCTTGGTTATGGTTTGGACTTTCTACGTGGTACACTAGCTTTGGATAGTGATACACTATCTTGATTATTTATTAGGCTTAGGGTTTGCTTCCAGAATTATTCTCTGTCAAGATTACGGTGCTCGGGGGTGGCTTTAGCCTATGGTTGGGTGACAATATTGCTATATTGTCTATGGTGAAATGAGCACACCTATTTTTCTAACAAAGATATGGGAAAGGTATGAGACAATTATCTTTGGCATGGATTGGAGTGGAGGATTTTGTGGCAAGTTTCGAAAAAGGAATCCAAGACACTATTTGGTCAAGACTTAGTATTTCACTAAATGACCCAAAAAATGCCCCCTGTGTTGAAAGAAGACTTTTCAAATCAATATTTGACTATTCCAATTTGGGAATAAAGGATGATATATGATGCATATATTCCCACAATTTATCAACCCTATCCATGTCTTCTAGGATGGCCTCATTTGACAAAAACTCAGTATCCAAAAAATCATGTGAACTGGGAGGGTTAACAACCCAAATGGGAAGAGTGTACTAATTGTATTTCACATCTTGTTGGATATTTTGATTAGTTTCAGCTGATGTCGATTGGGTTTCCTGATAGGAAATATCTATTTCACTTAGTGACATACTTGCTCCAAATGACTCTACTTAAAAAGGATGAGGTACTACCCAATAATCCTACTGAATAGTTAACACATTGAACAAAATCGATCTAGAAGATGAGGAGCTACTCTGTGATTTGATTACACCCAAATTTATCATACCAATAGGAGTTTTGTTGGAAGAATTTAATGGTGGAAGTAGGGTAAATTTACCCATCAATGATGAATATTTGAACATGCCAACACCAACACTGTCATAAGCACACGTGGAACCACTGACAAATGGAATGTTCGTACCAATGTTAGTCCTAGAATATGGCATATGATATATTAGTTGATCAATAGTAACCACTTTTCCTTCACGGGGAAAGATAAGGACCCTAAATATAGAGGACACTTCAACTGTCATTACATAGAAGCAACTATGCCCTAACAAAATATTGTAATCTGGCAAGGCGTTAACTACTTTGACTTCAATCGAAAAATTGTTTCCACCTAACTCAATAGGAAAGGGGAATTGATTCCATGAGGCTTGAATGGATGAACATTATTTTTTATTGAATGAGCTCCAGAGGACCTAAGGCTCTCAGACATGACAAAGACATGTTGCAAGTGGAGGCTCCTTCATCAACAACAATTATGAAGATATTAGTCCCATGCAGAGTCACTTGAATTTAAAAAGAGATTTTGTGGCGGAGCCTAGGACACCCGTATTCAATGCCAAAGTAATTAATAAAGTATACAAGGGATAAAATCCACCTATAACAGACAACAATGCTTTCTACTGCATGGGGTAGCTTTGGAGAGCTTCGAGGGAAGACATGGCACATGGTGCTTGGGATAAATATTCCATGGTATTGTAATTATGGGTAGCCCATGTGTTAAGATTGTGTGTCAACCTTCATAGAACACCCTTAGGTGGGAAAAAAACTATATAAAATGATGGCTTATCTATATGGAGAGGGCCACCAAGATGATATGAAGAGTGATTGTTATATGAAGGACCACTCTCAGGATTATCATAATTACAAGCTTGACTTTACAGATTAATCATTGATCACATATGTAAACATTCACATTCAAGGTATTTCCTCCTTTTGGGGGTTTCCTTATGTGCCCCCTTGTGGAGGTACATGGTTTGTCGCAAGCATTTGTTTCTACTGTAGTTGGAATGGATTTTTTATAACAATGAGTCTCTATGGAGCTCCCTGTTGAGATAAAAAGTGATGAATATCATCCATCCAAGGACACTAATAGGTGAGATGGTCTCTATTGCAAATATTTCAAGGAAACTTCAATATTTTCTTCTCCTTCGTGCTTCTCACATTATCATTTTGAGTTTGAGAAATCCCTTTCCCATGATTATAATTCTTCATCTTGTTCTTGTTCTTGCCCCTAGGTTGTTGAGCATTCTTCAAATTAGTGGATTGCACCAAATGAACATTGAGGTTTGAGTAGGGATTGTGACATTTTGAGGTGCTAGTGAAGTTGTGGGTGGATTGGTAGATATGGGCATTTTATTCATTTTTCTAGACAACTTGCCAATAGAATCATGGGACACATAATCAACCATGCCACTGACGTGCGATATCAGAGGAGGCTTCTCTAGATCTGTTGAAGGATGAGGAGAACATGTAATGATATCATACAACATGCTAGACTTATATTAAATTAATTCTAAATGTTGGCACATAGAATAACCTTCTCCTTAGATACTATCCCTAACATAGCTACATATTTGGCAATTGGTAGCAATAATGACTTAACAAACCAATCTACTAGAAATTGATTCGAAATTTTGGCTCGGATGAGCCTACGCTTCCATATTCATTCATGAATATGATCAAATATATGTGTGGTGTTACTTTGACATAGGGACATTGGAATTTGTATTTCAATCTCATATCATGTGGAAAGTTGGAAATATGTCAAGAACAACATGGAAAAGGATGAAACAATTCTAAATGAAACACCTTGTAATTCAATGTACCATTTAAAAGCACTTCCTGACAAGGTCCCCTGGAAAAGTATCAACCTAATGCTTTTATCCACCATCAAGTTTGAATAACACCATAGGTGGTAAGTCATGATGTGCATGGAAGGATATTCCCTAGGTTTCCCATCAAACTTGGGAATATTGGATGGTAGCTTCATGGGAATTTCCAACCATAATGGGTGGTGTTTTATTGGGGAATTTTTCAACCTAGATAAATCAGGTAGGTTCAAATTGACCAAGAAAGGAAACTTCATGTTGGCAAATGGATTTGTATACAAATATGATGGAACTTTCAATCTTGATGGCATCAAAGAGCCCCACATATTATTGCCCTTGGTGCCTGTAAGAACACTAATGGAAAGACATGACCTAGGATTAACACTCCAACCAAAAGAAAAACCAACATTCGGTATTACTAGGATACCTATGGGAATTCCATAAACATGTGGAAACCCACTTCCAATGGTAAAACCAAGGCTCTTCTCTCCACTAAAAACAAATCCATATGCAAGAACTTGTGAGGACAAAGTGGACATACTAAAGCTAGGTATACTAGTGGAAGGAAGTGTCATGATAGAAGGCATTCCGCAAATGGAAAAAATAGATGTTTGAGGCATAGATGTGAGAGTGGATATCCCATTAGATGATGGCAATGAGGTGGTCACTATAACTCCTTCAGTCAGTCTGTGAGAGGTATGAATATGTCCTCCCATACTAGACGACCCACTAACACTTGACATCATGTGAGGTTTGTTGAAAAATGAAAAATAATCACCAAAGTAGGGTCTACTCACCTAAATGAGTAAAGGGTCAAAAGGACAGGTCAAAGGAGGGTTAACATTTGATGGAGGACTTTCTTCAACAACTTTGATATCCAAGTGTTCAAACTCCTTTGAATTTGATGTATGATTTTTGAAAGCTACTATATTAGTGTTGTGCGATGTGGACAAGCATCACCATTTGGTGGTTAGTAGTTCCTCTATATTGAGATGAATTCCTTATTGTCTATGAGAGCAGTGAAGAGTATGGTCATCCATGGTGAAAGTTGTGTTTTACTCTCCAATCCTACACCAACTTCCTAGACTTACACTAGTGTGTGTTTGCTAAAAAGAAAATGTCTAATTGTTTTTAAATTAAGTGCTTATTTTCAAGTTTGTTGATTACCCAATGGTATGGGGTGGACTTGATAATGTTTTTGAATCTTTTCAATCCAAATAATAAGGAAGGTATTAAAAATGTAAAGAAATGAACTTCATTTCTCTTCAATGAACTCTATCTAAGAAGGGAGCAAGAGGTTATTTTTCACAATTCAAATCAAAATGCAACAATCACTTCACAAATGGAACTACCAAAAAACTCTTTGAGAAATTTTGGATCTCTAAAAACCAAAATCAAGTTCACCAATGCAACTTTCAATGGAAATAAAAAATGCCTAAAAATAATTAAATAAATGGTTATGAAATGCAATTGTTTCTAGAGATTGAGAGAGGAAATTTGTAAGGGTTGTAATGCACTTGCTATGTCAAATCAAATCCTCAAAAATTCTCTATCTAATGGTTTTGGTCTAGTGTAAATCTAAGTACCTTGTCAAAATATATCATCTTTGTAGTCCACGTGGACATCGTGGTAAAACACTAAAACAATTGATTTTAAATCAATGATAAATCCACTTCCTAGACTCTGACTTAGATGATTGTTTTTTTGAAATTGGATATTTTTTCAATAGGATCTCGGATATGTAACTAGTTTCTTTAGATTAAGTACATTAAATTATAGAAATCGATCTCAAGGCTTCCACCCTATTTTTTCCCTAGTGGAGTCACCCATTATGTTGTAGAGAAATTCATATATGGATAGAAAAATCCTCTCACTGAACTTATCACAGTCAAAGAAAAATTGTAGGATAGATCACTATGTTTTTCTCCCTAGATCTAATTCATACAAGCATACTATGCAAAGGAAATAAGAAAGAGTAACTCACCTTTAACCTGGAAGTTGTCAAACATATCCTTGGAAGAGTTGCCTTGTGTTGAAATATTGTAACTTTGAAGAATATTCTAATTAATTTTGAGTTATTGTCTTATAGATCAAATCCCCTTTTGCGGATTGATCATGTCGGGTCTTGTATAAGATCAAATCCCCTTTTGTGGATTGGTCAAACTACATTTGTATAGTGGTATTTGTAAATTCGGCCCCTAGTATTTATAAAGTGGTTTTAACCACTCCTAGGAGAAGTCGGCCCCATTAAGTAAAGAGACATAACCCTAGCGCCTCCTCAACTAGTATTTATATGTGAGGATGGTGCCTCACTTATACACACTCACTCTCACTCATCTGGTGCGCATATATTGAAGCCAGTTGCAGTTGCAAGAGGAAGGAGAGGAGAGGAACATGCTCAGTCTTGGTTTATTTTTGGTGTTTTGGTCTTAGTCCTGGCATTGTACTGGAAATCTATTATTGAGGAAGTTTTTGCTGGGTTTTCTCCCCCATGAGGGTTTTCCAGGATAAAATGTTGTGTACCTTGTGATTGTGTTTCTTTCAGTGATCCTCTTTATGATGTTGTTTTGGAAAGGCATTGAATGCTCAAGTAATTTGGAAATAACCTAATAACAACAGTAAAAACTTAACTTGGTATCATAGCTTGATTGAATAGAGCATATTTCACTAGGTATAAAAAACGTCACTATTGTCATACAAGAAAATTAGGACTTTGTTACTGAAGAGGATTTTTTTACCAAAAACTATCTTGGGAAGTGTGCCTTGCCCTAACACATCTTTTGACAGCTTGAGCGAACTCTTTCAGTGGCCAGATTCTTTGGAAAGTCAAGCCCTAGTTTTGACTGGTACTAGAAAACCAGAAAACTAGAAAACCATAACCAGTATGAGAAGTACTAGTCCAGAATTGCGCAGGTCAAGTTTCAAATGGTAAAAGTTGAAATTTTCAAAAACAGTCGGCTCCAACAAACTCGCCTCAGTCCAACGCATCTCATGGTAAGCTCATTTTCAATTTTTGAGCACTTTCATTTTCTCATCATTTTCTTGGCTCCAGGTCAAGATGTCTACAAGCACCAAGCTTGTCTTCCCTCTCAGGATCTGTGACACTTGGAGAGGATACTTGGCTCATAGATAGTGGCACCTCTAAGCACATGACATGTCAAAAAGACATTTTCTCTAGCCTTACAGAAAATGACTCCCCCCTAGAAAGTTTCACTTGGAGATGTTTATCAGTACCCTATCAAACGAATGGGAGAATCCCCCTACAAAATTGATTCAGGAACTCCGATGAGAATGAAGGATATACTTTATGTACCAGGTTTGAAAAAGAACTTACTTTCTATCTCATCCCTAGATAAGAAAGGTTTCAGGGTTTCATTCATAGACGGTGAAGTTCTTATGTGGTCTAAAGGAAAAATTGTAGAATATGCGATTGTTATTGGAACAGAAGAAGGTGGTTTGTAAAAGTTGTAAGGTCACTCAGATGTAGCCTTTACACACTCTAGTGAAAGTCCTTGTGAACTTTGGCATAGAATACTAGCTCACATCAACTACAAAGCCTTACCATATGTAAGCAAGGTAGTTACAGTTTTACCAGAATTAAAGGTTGAACATGAAGGTGCATGCAAAGGATGTGCACAAGGAAATAACATAAAGAATCCTTTTCCAAAGAGAAACAATAAAGCAGAAGGAATATTGGAACTTGTCCACTCAGATGTATGCGGTCCAATGCCATCAACCTCTCTAAGAGGGTATGCATACTATGTTTCCTTTATTGATGATTACTCTCGTAAGACTTGGGTTTATTTCTTGAAGTCAACAGATGAAGTACTTGGAAAGTTAAAGAAATTCAAAGCCTTGGTAGAAAACCTCTTTGAAAGGAAAATCAAGATACTCAAGTCAGATAATGGAGGAGAATACACTTCAAATGAATTCAAAAGCTTTTACAAAGATGTTAGGATTAAGAGGGAGCTCAACAATCCCTATAATCCTCAACAAAATGGTGTAGCAAAAAGAAATAATAGAACGAGTATGGAAGTAGTAAAGACTATGATTCACGATAAAGATCTTCCAATGCACTTATGGGTTGAAGAAGGAAGAACAACAATATATGTCCAAAATAAATTATCCCATAGTGCACTTGGATTCAAAACTCTTGAAGAAATGTTCATCAGAAAGAATACATAAGTAAGCCATCTCAAAATATTTGGTTGTCTAGTATTGGTACACATTCCAAAAGAAAAGAGAACTAAGTTGGATCCTTCAGAAAAGAAGGAAATATTTATCTGATACTGTGAGGTCTCTAAGGCCTTCATAATTTACATACCAGATTACCATCATATTGATATCAATAGAGATGTAACCTTTGATGAAGATGCAACACTCAAAAGATAAAGGAAATGACAACTTATATGAAGAATAACTTGTAGCTCTCAAAGTTACATAACCCATGAAGGAAGTTACAATTACTCCTAATTATGAGATTCCAGAAGATCGTGATATGATAGAATCTCAAGAACTTCCCTGTATGAAAATCTCTCACAGGAAAAATCTAGCTTTGCCGAGATAACTTATTCAAGATGCAGAGAAGTATGGGGCCCTAGAAGGAACCATGAGACAAAGCAAGAATCATAAGCCATTCTCCAATTATATGGTCTTAATGTGTGATATCATAGAGAAGGAACCTACTTGCTTTGAGGAAGTCATTTAGAAGAAAGAATGGATGAACACCATGACAGAAGAATACCATTCCATTATAAAGAACGATGTATGGGAAGTAGTTCCCAGACCAAAGAACAAATATATGGTATCTTCCAAGTGGATATACAAAATAAAACATGCAGTAGATGAAAGTATTGAAAAATACAAG
The DNA here is from genome assembly GCA_000966675.3 of Picea glauca. Classification (NCBI taxonomy): domain Eukaryota; kingdom Viridiplantae; phylum Streptophyta; class Pinopsida; order Pinales; family Pinaceae; genus Picea; species Picea glauca. The sequence goes on along the minus strand of JZKD02S1678082.1, from coordinate 42,451 downwards.
GAAATATTTGTGGCTCATGGATTTTCTCAAAAAGAACGTATTGAATATGAAGAAACATTTTCTCTTGTAGCTAGATACACTTCTATCATAACCAACATAGCTCTTGCAGCCAAAATGAAGTGGAAGTTGCACCAAATGGATGTGAAAATAACTTTCTTAAATGGCGTTATTGAAGAAGAAGTGTATATAGAACAACCACAAGGGTTTGAAGATAAAAAGACTCATGTCTGCAAGTTGAAGAAAGCCCTGTACGGGTTGAAGCAAGCTCCTAGAGCTTAGTATGGCATAATTGATAGTTTCTTGGTGAACTTGGGCTTTACCAAAAGTATGTTGGTTGTGGAGCCTGATTATCTTCCTGATTAAGAGGTCCTTGCATTCAGCTGTGTTTATACCCCATGAAGTATTTACACCCCATAAGTATGTACACTCTTCCACGCGAAGGAGTGCAGAGGGGGGGTACCCCCTCTGCGAGGTACGGGGGGGGCTATCCCCTCGGCTGGGGGGTCTGGGGGCAAGCGGGCCCCCGAAGCAAAAATTGCCTTGTAAAAGTATATTGTAATTTCATTGTAAATCTGGACCGTTCATTATAAGGTTGCAGATCTA
>JZKD02S1678082.1:23767-36899 GCA_000966675.3 Picea glauca | reverse complement strand
CATGCTGTAAGCGATGATGAGAAAAACTTCCGATGATTTATAGATGTGTGAATTAGTGTTCCAGATGATGATGATGATGATGTTTCCTTCTCCTTCTATTTATGATGTTGTATTAGTTCATGTCAGTAGAATACCCTTCTCATTAAGGGGTAGTGTTGAAATATCGTAACTTTGAAGAATATTCTAATTAATTTTGAGTTATTGTCTTATAGATCAAATCTCCTTTTGCGGATTGATCATGTTGGGTCTTGTATAAGATCAAATCCCCTTTTGTGGATGGTTCAAACTACATTTGTATAGTGGTATTTGTAAATTTGATCCCTAGTACTTATAAAGTGGTTTTAACCACTCCGAGGAGAAGCCGACCCCACTAAGTGAAGAGACATAACCCTAGATCCTCCTCAACTAGTATTTATATGTGAGGATGATGCATCACTTATACACACTCACCCTCACTCATCTAGTGCGCATATCTTGAAGGCAGTTCCAGTTGCAGGAGGAAGGAGAAGAGAGGCGCATGCTCAGTCTTGGTTTATTCTTGGTGTTTTGGTCTTAGTCTTGGTATTGTATTGACAATCTATTATTGGGGATTTTTTAGCTGGGTTTTCTCCCCCATGAGGGTTTCCTAGAATAAAATGTTGCGTACCTTGTGATTGTGTTTCTTTCAGTGATCCTGTTTATGATGTTGTTTTGGAAATGCATTGACTACTCATGTAGTTTGGAAATAACCTAATAACAATGGTTAAAACTTAACACCTTGAGATCTAGCTCCTAAAAAGCTTCTACACCTACTAATCTCCACATCAAATATCCAAGAAAACTTTCTCAAATACTAGAACATAAATGAATTATATTTTCATGAAATTAGATCTATTATAATATCTTAAGATCTACTAGAATCCACCAAAACCAAACCAATGATATAATAACAATGATTAAGAAAGAGTTTGGAGGGGGGAAAGAACATATATGTATATGAAAAAAAGTAGATTACAACAAGTGGAATGATTACATTGAGCCATGCTTGTTGTACTCCTTGCTCCAAGCCCTTGAATTTCTCCTTAGCCACACTCTCTTTGTTGAAATAAATGAAGGTATTCAACTTATCGTGGAAACATGACAATAGATCCTCTCACCTAGGCTTACAACCTCACTTGTGTTGATGTCCAACACCCAACACTATGAAACAATATAATGACCAAAGAGTCTTACTTAGTTTCACTAGTGTGAGGATGTTTAGATTCTAGAATGAGTCTGATACCCTAGATTTGGCCTCTTCTTATAATAACTTAGAGCAGTTAGAGATAGGTTCATGGCATGTGAACTAATCAATTACAAGTCATAGATAGGATTCATGGCATGTGAACTAAGAAATTACAAGTCATGCACAATTTTCATACTCAATTATGAGATTTTTCCAACCCATTATGAGATTTTTTCTAAATTATGAGCTTATTGATCAAGTTCCATGCTCAATTACGATATTTTTCGAACCCAGTATGAGTTTTTTCTAAATTATTGCTCAATTATGAGTTTTTCCTGCATTATAAAATAATTGTTATTTCATAACTATAAAATAGTGATGAAATAATTATTTCCTTATGAAATAACTATGATCTTTTTGCTCAATTATGTAATTTCAACTTCAAAAATTCTAATAACATCCTTGCAAGGCATATGGTGGAAAATACCATTGGGTATTTGCAACTTCGGGCAGACATTCTCCACAAGAAAGTACAAGAAGACCCATCTACACCATTACAGAAGCCCCAGGAAGAAAAGTCAGCTCCACAGAAAAAATTGTAATAAAATTGAAGACCTAGAAATAAGAAGTCATCCCCAGACTGGCACCCAAATTGGTATAAATACATGACTGGTTCATTTAATTTTGACAGGCAGACAACTCCTATAGTGCGCATAAGGCAATTGCAACTTCAGTTTTGGAATTTTCGCTAATTTTGTGTAACTAGATATCTTAGGGAGTGTGACACACTTGGAGAAGCTCTTGCTAGGTTATTCTTGGTCATATTATTGACGAGATAGGTCTTGGTGATGCTAGCCTTGGGAAGGATCTCCTCTGTATGGTATTTTGGATATTGATGGTGATTTACTGGTAATATCTTGGAATGAATTATTCTATAGAAAGGTTGCCAGGTTTTCTCCCAAGTTTTAGATGATTCTTCAACCAAATTTGAGCCTATCACTTCTTTTACAATGACATCTTCCTATTGATAAGAAATAATTGATTCTTCTGCAGTTGTTACATATGCTTTTTCACTGACAATCTTAGAGGAAGAAGATTCAGTGTTTTCTGCTATGGATTTATTAGAATGAGAAAGAGGATTACTTTGGGTACATGATTTTGAAGTCTGACCTTGAAATGATCTTCCTCTTCTGAGAATTAGTTCTGGGTTGGGCACTAGTGTGACAGGTGATTCTTGCGGATTTTCCCTGGTATTGATCTTCTTTGGAGCCAGGATGAACTTGTGGAGTCTCCAGATAGACGATTACAACCAATGTACTGTCTACTCTTTGTCTATAATCAAATATCAGCTCTGTGTTGTCTCCCAGGAAATCTGAGCTTTAGTCTCCTCTCCCCGACAACGGCGCCAATTTGTTATCACTCCAACTCTTTGAGGTTGTGGGTCAAAGATGCTTGGTAACTTAAGGTAAACTTGTTTTTGTATTTTTGTATGTGTGGATCAATGGGATAACTCAATTACAATATGGTATTCAGACAATCAAAATGATAATCAAATGAATAAGTGCTCTCAAGGATCAATACTCAGATGATAGCTTTTAAGTGGGTGATAAAACAATGCTTATAAACCAAATACAAATGTAGGGTTTAATAAACAATGATAAGAAGCTATTAATCAAGTTATGAGCTAACCAATGAGATGACAATCATTCTGCAGCTAAAACAACTTGAATAAGAGTACAAAAGGAAAGATGGGAATCTGAAATCAATAGAGAGAGAAAACTGTGATTTGTATTATCATATGGAAAAGTCTGTTTAAAATATAGTATTTTCTGTATCCAAAATCGAACCCTGGCATCTGAAAAAGATAGGCATTTATAACCTTTACAACAAGTCTTAGATCTTGGAAAACTAGATCTAGATTTCTACATATAGAAAACATAAAAAAAACTAAATACAATAGGATAACTAAGAACTAGTTCCTATGAATCAAACTGTCTTTAAAGCTTGTCTTCGACATCTGGTCTTCATCATTGCTATGTCTCTGATGTGTCATGGAGGAAAGGAAACATGTCTTCAGTGATTGGAAAACTTTCAACAGCTGTGAACAAATATTTAGTTGACCAATTAAGCATTCACCTCCAAAAATTCCACGAACCTTTGAAATTGAATATTTCATGATTTGGTGATTAATCTTTTTGATACACTCTTATCCTTTAAATCACCCAAAAATCACTCTATTTGAGATCAAATATTCAAAATTCTTACTCTGCAGTTTCACCAACTATTTCGCCTTAGGATTTGCTAATTAGTTGATGAAAGCTCTGCTTTTCAACAACTAATTGATTATAATTGCGCCTTCTGTGCTGGTGAAAACTCTGTTTTTGTAAAAAGGAAAACCTTTCGTGTTCAAAATAAAAAATCATTGTTTATTTGATTAATCTCCCTGCAGATTTACAACAACCTGTGCTAGCACCTGTAGATCTGGATGTGTGGTAATTTTTTCCTTCAACTTTTTGATTTTCCTCTTCATGCGCTTAGCTAACCACCATAAGCTATTATAATCCTTTGTGATCTTTTTCTTCTTCTTCTTATCCTTTATACTTTCACGTGCCATCTTCTCAAAAGATACATTGGTGTTTGCAAAATTCTTTGATAAAGCTTTATATCTTGCCTTTATCACCCTTTCTAGAACCTCCTGCTGTGCTATTACCTCTTTCAACTCCTTAATCTTCTATGATTTCTTTGATTTTTTATTTCTTGAGGTTTCACCTTCATCTTTAGAAGTAAAAACTTCAAAATCATGTGCAGGTGCCATGGAGTGCTATGGACTTTTGATGGCTGGACTTTCATCATCTTTTTCTGGTTCTGTGTTTGAATCTGTGTATGGCAGATTCAAAACATTAACCTTCTTTACTGTGGATTACTCAGGTTTTTTTTCGAAATCTAGTTTCTTTTTAACTTTCTTGGGCTTCATGCTAGACTTTTTCTCTTCTGATGACTTTGGAAGAGATCTCCTTCTCTTCAAGCTACTCTGAGGGGTTGACTACTTCTTGCCTGCTTTATACTTTTCATTTATAGGTTGTGTTTGGGTCTCAAAACCTTCCCAGAAGAGAAAGCGCTGCCAAGTTCTTTTTCTCTGTCTCAATTCTTCCAAGATGATCATTTTAATCAGGCCATAATGACAAAGGGCATTTTTTATACTGAATGGTTTGGCTCTGATCCTATTACACACCTTTGTTAGGCTTTTATGAAGAAAGAAAGACAAATTTAGAAGGACCTTCCCTGTGAAGTGATCTAGAAGTCTAAAGTGATATAACATCAACTTGTCATACCTGCCCTCTGAGGTTATATATAGTTGAATGCTCTTGAACAAAACTTGCCATTCCTCTTCAAGGTAAGAAACATGGATACTTTTCTTCCAGGTTATACTTCGGAATTCTATCTTGAGATATGATCTAAAATCCAAATTCTCGGTCACTGTTGTTTTAAACCAACTTTGGCCTGTTTTGGGCAAGCCAGTTGCTGAAGCGATGGCAACTTCATCAACTATCAGTTCCAGAGAACCCACTATAGCTTTATTTCCATCATATTACTTTGCAAAAGTCTCTGCTATCACTTGGTGATAGCCCTCCTACAACTTTTCCGCATATGTCATACAACCTGCGTCTGAGAAACGCTTCTGCACCTATGGATAAGACTACAAAAAAGATAAATTGTCTAATTCTTTCCTCAAAAGTAGTCCTCCTTGCTTCCTTGCCATCTGCAACTTAATCACCAATTAATTTGTACACGGTTGACACAGTAATCTTCTTAATAAGGAAAAGGGTTGGCACTGGTGAAAAAGACCCTGTGTTATCAATTGAAATATGAAACCCCATAATAGAATTTTCGAACATCGTGAGTTTAAAATAAGAAATGATGATTTGATTTGATGTCATCAGATATCTGGTACTTTATCCTTTAGTTGCAATGATGATTAAGAGTTCGTCACCTCCTCAAACCCTCCTCTGTTTGCCGCATGAAATACGTGAGCACAATCTATCATGATGTCCTGCTAGAACGTGATGAAAAGGTGTCACCACTCATTTGCTTCCATTAGCTCACCATGATGATTGTATGATGTGTGTCCGACGTATCCTTTTTGGGTTTCTGGAGTCGTTGGAGGAAAAAACATGTTAACACTTTCACCATCTCGCTTACTGCTAGGAGTACACTTTAGCCATTGAAACCTGAGGCTTTCACCATCTAACTTCAACTTCAAAACATGTGTTAGTTGTTGAAAGGCTTTTTCTTGATTTTTTGAAAAAACCTTTTGAGGATCAATTTATTTCTAGGATAACATCTTAAAGCCTATGTTTTGACACTTCTAAACTCTAAAAATGTATATAGAACCCTAATTTATGACCATGCTATCACCTACAAAATGGAACAAATTGACTAATTCATTTTGGGAGATAACATTTGGCTCCTACTGGGATGGATACCTCCCTGTGAGGTTTCCAAGAACCTGGTTTGACTCAGTAGCCTTATTTACAACTTAAATTCAAAACTGATTTTACTCATTATTCCATTGGGCATGGAGTTATTGACGAAACAAAACAAAAACAAAAACTGAAAAGAATATGTACAAATAAGCAGGCTTTAAGGAAATCCTCATGAAAAGTAGAGTTTCAGAAATCGCCCATTGAATGGGCCACTTGATACTTCTTCACTTGCAATATCTTGGAGGACAAAATCATTGTTCTGCTGAGCTGATGCTATGACAAATGGACCTGTCCAGAGTCCATTAAACTTGCCATGTTTTCCCTTTTTCTCTCTTGTTGTATCCCATTTCAGAACTAGATACCCTGCCTTGAAAATATTTGTCTTAAATTTTCTGTCAAAATTTCTTTCATCTTCCTTTGGTGTAACTCTGTCTTTTCTAGAAGTTGCTCTCTGTCTTGTTGCAACTCTACAAAATTGTGGATCCTCCTAGTTAGATCATTTGGCTCAGAGTCAGCTTCGTGTAAAAATTTTGCAACTGGCAGTGCAAGTTGAACAGGAAAGATGGCTTCAGTGCCATATACCAACTGGAAGGGGGATGTGCCAATTGACTTTTTATTTGTAACTATGTCAGCCCACAAAGCAAATTTCAACTTGGAATCCCATCCCTTGGTATTTTGTTCAAGCAACTTCTTTCTGATTGCGATTAAACTCTTATTTGATGATTCAACTAAGCCATTTCCCTGTGGATAGTAAGAAGTAGAATGTACTAGATGAGTTCCCATCTCTTCACATAATTTTACCAAGTGTTTATCATTAAACGCAACAACGTTGTCTGTGACTATTCTCTTAGGGCAGCCAAATCTGGAGAATATGTTTTCTTGCAGAAAATTAATGATGACAGTGTAATTGGCATTTCTCTTAGGAATGGCCTCGATCCATTTGGTAAAATAATCAGTAGCCACAAGCATCCATTTATGCTGATTGCTAGAAGGTGGATAAATCTCACCTATAAAGTGTAAACCCCATTGCTAAAAAGGACCCGTGACCACAACAGGTTTGAGGGGAAGAGATTTTAGTTGTTGTTTGCCTGCAAACCTTTGGCACTTATCACATGATTTCACAAATTTACACACATCTGAAAATAAAGATGGCCAATAGTAACCAGCTCTCAGGATTTTATGAGCGATAGTATTCCAGTAATGATGTCCTCCACACTCACTATTATGAAATTCAGTCATGATTTTAGCTAATTCCTCTTGGTTTATGTACCTCAAGAGTATCCCTATTGGATTTTTCCAAAACAATAAGTTATCATTAGTGTAGAAATTTATGGCTTTGAGCTTTAAAGCTCTCCCTTGTGTTTTTGTCAAATTTGAAGGAATTGATAAATTATGCAGAAAATAAATGATGTGACTGTACCATTCACAGTCAGCTAGGTGAGGAGAAACCTGCAAATTATCACTATCTCTGTCTTCTGAAACTTGAATGTTTTCTGCATTTATACCCACAAAATTTATCTCAAGCAATTTACAATTTTCTTTTGCAAGGAGCTTGACAAGGCCTTGACCTTTCATAAGTTTTGCTGGCTTGATCTCGATATCAAATTCAATTAACTTTGATATCCACTTACTCCTTTTTCCATCTATGTTAGGTTGTATAAGCACATCTTTAACCTAGCTTGAAGGTACATAAGCTATTACCTTGGCTTGAAGAATGTAAATCATGAAGGCTTTTAATGACTTGATGAGTGCATATGCTTGTTTTTCCAATGGTTCATACTTTACTTCAACATCTCTCAATACTTTACTGAAGAAGGCAGCTGTCTGCTCCTGATCATCAACATTTCTCTGCAATAGTACAACTACAATTGTATCTTTTGAAGCAAATGAAAATATATAAAACTTCTTGTCAAAGTTAGGACTGATTAAAACAGGGGTTGTTATAATGGCTTCTTTGATAGCATTGAAAGAGTGTTTATCTTCTTCAGTCCATCTTACTTCATAATTCTTTCTTAACATACAAGTAATGTGCTTTGTAAGTTCTGCAAAGTTTGTTATAAACCTCCTGATAAAGTTTATAGTTCCAAGGAAAGATTGAATATCCTTTTTTGATCTAGGNAGAGGTTTTATCAGAAAATTTTACCTCATTTGAAGGAGCCTTCAAAAGACTTTGTTGGTCGTTAGGGGTCTGATTTTTTTGAATTTGTTTCTTGGCAGGAGCAACAATCTTTTTTGGAGGAGCTGGTGTATTCTCATTTGAAGAGGCTGCCTGCTGAGTCTCTGGTATCTGATCCTTTTTCTTGATAGGGGCAGAAATCTTCTTAGGAGGTGCACTCTGTTGGGAAGTGTTAGACTTAGATCTGAGATTATATTTGTTCTTCTCTTCAATTTGAAAAAGATAGTTATCAACATAATTCTCATCTATCTGTTTGGTCATTAATGCCTCTTGATAGTCATGTTGTGTCAAATAATATTTCCCTGTATCATCTCCAACACAGTGAATATTATCCTCTTCATCTTCTTGAAAATCATCTTCATCTTCATCCATCACAACATTTTGAAGAGGAGCCTTAATCTTCTGATCATTAGTAGGGTTTCTCTCTCTCTCTGCAAAATCTGCACTTGCTGATTATTTCTCCTGAAGTTGTGGGGATTTTGATTAGAATTTATGTGTGTATAATCATAAGTACCCCTTCCCTTGAGAGGCTTCTTGTTTTCAATTTTAAGTTTATAAATCTCAGAAGTTAAAGTCTCTAACATTTTAGCCATCTTGTCTAATTTTGGATTAGTATTGGATGAATAAGAAGCTTCATCTCTAGGCTTTCCTCTATCAGTGTTTCCCTTTAACTTATGAGCAACCCATATATTTGATTCTACTTCAAGGGAATAATCTTGCATCAGAGATAGTGTAGGTGACCTTCTTTCTCTAAAAAACAAACATAATTCTGAATCAAATGAATTTGCATATCTGATTTTAGCAGAGGTGTCTGAGGGTTTTATCTAAACTGGTATTTTACTGTACATCCTATTGAACCTTTTAGTGAAATCAGAGATTGATTCACCATTTTCTTTCCTTAGATTTCCAAATTCAGTAATATAGTACAAAACATCTCTCCTATCACCCTAGTGCTTAAAAAATATGTCATCCAATTGCTCTATGCCAACTATTGAACCAACATGAAGTTCTTTGAACCACTTCCTGGCATGGCCATCTAATATTTAAACAAAAACGTGGGTCCAGACATCTTCTTCCTCGATGTTAAGGTTTTCTGCATAACTGTAAAAAACCTCTTTATGTTCTTCATCAGTCACATCACCTTCACCTTTGAATTTGGGCATGTAATTCTGATAGTCTCCTATAGGCATGGTTGATACTGGATTTGGAAATACTAATGGTGCATACCTAGCAGCTAGGATTTGTTGCATCTTGGTCAAAGGAGGAGGTGTAGCCATAATGATTATTGGTGAGAGAGTTAATAGACTTTTCTCCGATTCCTCAACACTGGGGGAATTTAATTTAAAGGGGGGAGAACTCTCTGATGGGAAAGAAGTTTTGTATGAGGCTATATAGAATTTTGTAAGTTGGTCAGCCAAGTTTTTCTCACCTTTAGCAGACAGTTCTTGAAGAATATGCTCTACAACAAGAAGGCTAGTGTGAATATTTATATGGTCTTCTTCCTGCCGTGAGTGAAAGGACTCAAGGGATGAGGAGCCATGATTTCTTTCTAAAGTTTTAGATGATTCTTCAACCAAATTTGAGCCTATCACATCTTCTGCAATGCCATCTTCCTCTTGATAATAAATAATTGATTCTTGTGTAGTTGTTACAGATGATTTTTCATTGACAATCTTAGAGGAAGAAGATTCAATACTTTCTGCTATGGATTTCTTAGAATGAGAAAGAGGATTACTTTGGGTACTTGATTTTGAAGTCTGACCTTGAAATGATCTTCCTCTTCTGAGAATTAGTTCTGGGTTGGGCACTGGTGTGATAGGTGATTCTTGTGGATTCGCCTTGGTACTGATCTTCTATGGAGCCATGATGAACTTGTGGAGTCACCAGATAGATGATTACAACCAATGTAATTTCTAATCTTTGTATGTCATCAAAGATCAAGTCTGTGTCGTGTCCCAGGAAAGCTGAGCTTCAATCTCCTCTCCCCGACAACGACGCCAATTTGTTATCACTCCAAGAAACTCTTTGAGGTTGTGGGTCAAAGATGCTTGGTAACTTAAGGTAAACTTGTTTTTGTATTTTTGTATGTGTGGATGAATGGGATAACTCAATTACAATATGGTATTCAGACAGTCAAAATGAGAATCAAATGAAYCAGTGCTCTCAAGGATCAATAATCAGATGATAGCTTTTAAGTGGGTGATAAAACAATGCTTATAAACCAAATACAAATGTAKGGTTTAATAAACAATGATAAGAAACTATTAATCAAGTTATGAGCTAACCAATGAGATGACAATCATTTTGCAGCTAAAACAACTTGAATAAGAGTACAAAAGGAAAGATGAGAATCTGACATCAATAGAGAGAGAAAACTGTGATTTGTATTATCATATGGAAAAGTCTGTTTACAATATAGTATTTTCTGTATCCAAAATCGAACCCTGGCATCTGAAAAAGATAGGCATTTATAGCATTTACAACAAGTCTTAGATCCTGGAAAACTGGATYTGGATTTCTAAATATAGAAAACAGAAAACAGAAAAAAAAAAACTAAATACAATAGGATAACTAAGAACTAGTTCCTATGAATCGAACTGTCTTCAAATCTTGTCTTCGACATCTGGTCTTCATCATTGCTATGTCTCTGATGTGTCATGGAGGAAAGGAAACATGTATTCAATGGTTGGAAAACTTTCAACAACTGTGAACAAATCTTTAGTTGACCAATTAAGCATTCACCTCCAAAATCTCCACGAATCTTTGAAACTGAATATTTCATGATTTGGTGATTAATCTTATTGATACTCTCTTATCCTTTAAATCACCCAAAAATCGCTATGTTTGAGCTCAAATATTCAAAATTCTTACTCTGCGGTTTCACCAGCTATTTCGCCTTAAGATTTGATAATTAGTTGAAAAAAAGCTCTGCTTTTCAACAACTAATTGGTTATAATTGTGCCGTCTGTGCTAGTGAAAACTCTGCTTTTGTAAAAAGAAAAACCTTTCGTGTTCAAAATAAAAAATCATTGTTTATTGGATTAATCTCTCTTCAGATTTACAACAACCTGTGCCAACACCTGTAGATCTGGATGTGTGGTAATTTTTTCCTTCAACTTTTTGGTTTTCCTCTTCAGGCGCTTAACTAACCACCATAAGATATTATAATCCTTTGTGATATTTTTATTCTTCTTCTTATCCTTTATACTTTCACGTGCCAACTTCTCAAAAGTTGCATTGGTCTTTGCAAAATTCTCTGATAAATATTTATATCTTGCCTTTATCACCCTTTCTAGAACCTCCTGCTGTGCTATTACCTCTTCCAGCTCCTTAATCTTCTGTGATTTCTTTGATTTTTTATTTCTTGAGGTTTCACCTTCAACTTTGGAAGTAAAAGCTTCAAAATCCTATGCAGGTTCCATAGAGTGCTCTGGACTTTTGATGGATGGACTTTCATCATCTTTTTCTGGTTTTGTGTCTGAATCTGTGTATGGCATATTTAGAACATTAACCTTCTTTACTGTGGATTGCTCATGGTTTGTTTCGAAATCTAGTTTCTTTTTAACTTTCTTGGGCTTCATGCTATAATTTTTCTCTTATGGTGACTTTGGAAGAGCTCTCCTTCTCTTCTCAAGCAATTTACAATTTTCTTCTGCAAGGAGCTTGGCGAGGCCTTGACCTTTCACAAGTTTTGCTGGCTTGATCTCGACATCAAATTCAATTAACTTTGATATCCACTTACTCCTTTTTCCATCTATGTGAGGTTGTATAAGCACATTTTTAACCGAGCTTGAAGGTACATAAGCTATTACCTTGGCTTGAAGAATGTAAATCCTGAAGGCTTTTAATGACTTGATGAGTGCATATGCTTGTTTTTCTAATGGTTCATACTTTACTTCAGCATCTCTCAAAACTTTACTGAAGAAGGCAACTGGTTGCTCCTGATCATCAACATTTCTCTGCAATAGTACAACTACAATTGTATCTTTTGAAGCAAATGAAAAGATATAAATCTCCTTGTCAATGTTAGGACTGATTAAAACAGAGGCTGTTATAATGGCTTCTTTGATAGCATTGAAAGAGTGTTTAGCTTCTTCAGTCCATCTTACTTCATAATTCTTTCTTAATATACAAGTAATGTGCTTTGTAAGTTCTGCAAAGTTTTATATAGATCTCCTGATAAAGTTTATAGTTCCAAGGAAAGACTAAATATCCTTTTTTGATCTAGGAAGAGACAATTTTTTAATGGCTTCTACTCTTTTTGGATCAATCCTTACCCCATTAGCTGAAACAATATGTCCAAGCAATTTCCCTTCTTTAAGTGCAAAATTAGATTTCTTAGGATTAAGAGAAATGCCATACCTTCTGCATTTTAGGAAGGCATTCCTCAAGTGCTGCAAATGATCTTCATGGCTACTTGAAAAAACATTTGTGTCATCAAGATATATCAAAACAAATTTGTCTTTTTCTCCAATGAATGCAATGTCCATTGCTCTCTGGAAACTAACTCCAACATTCATCAGTCCGAAAGGCATATTTTCATACATGAAAGTGCCCCATGGAGTGGTAAAGATAGTCTTTTCTTTTTCATCCAGATGGACAACAATCTGATTGTATCCGGAGAATCCATCAATAAAAGACATCACACTGGACCCTGACACCTTCTGTAAAATGTGTTCCATCTTTGGCAGCAGGTAATTGTCTTTCCTAGAACACTTGTTTAAATTTATGAAATCCACACAGAGTCTGATCTTCCCATTTTTCTTTTTGTTAGCGATATTTCTTGCTAAGGGGTTTAGATCTCAAAAGAACGGGTTAAAACCCACTTGTCCGAAGTTTCAGGCGATAATGCGCCCGTGATAAGCAACAGGTACATCCGGGCGGTCCAGATTTACGCGCACAGATCGACGGCGCCCAGCGAATGTCGGACCCCCCTTGCCTTTCGATCTTTAAGCGAGGGGGGGGGTCCGAGATCGGGGGCGCAGCTCTCCGACGGTTCAGATTAGCGTGCCCGGATCAACGGCGGTAGAGAGAAACTCGGAACCCCCTCGCCTTTCTACCTTTAAGCGGAGGGGGGGGGTCCAAGCTCCCATGAGCAGCTCTCCGACGGCCAGGATTGTAGCGCCCGGATCAACGGCGCTCGTGAATTCCCATTTCTCTCAGCTGTCCTGTGTTTAACCAGTGTGGGCCCTCCTCCCGTCATTTTACTCTTTCTTCCGCTTTTCCCCTGCCGCCGTGTGTCATCCGCTCACCTCTCCTCAGTGGTCC
>JZKD02S1678082.1:0-23757 GCA_000966675.3 Picea glauca | reverse complement strand
ATACGAGGCTGTTTTGAGTTTCCTTCCATTTGATCACCCTTTAAAACAAACCGTGACATTAACTCTGATGGGCTTCGGGCTCTGCTCCTGCTAGCAATCCAGGAGTGACTTCCGAGAGCTAACACTTTTTGACAGGTACAAGGTTAGCAATCCAATCTGAGTATCTGAGAGGTATAATAATTTTAACATCCAATAATTTCTTGATCTATTTTTCCATGGTAGTTAGCAACACAGGACTGAAAGATCTAAGTTTCTGCCTAAATGGTTTAGTATCTTTGTTTAAAGGAATATTGTGTTGTATTATCTCAATGATGAATGTTTTCAAGTCTCTATATTGCCAAGCAAAGATATCCACAAATTCTTTTAACAACTCACCATAATCATCCTTTTGTTTTTCAGACAGATGAGAAGCTAAGTTGACATATTTAGGATCTTGTTCACTGGCTACATTAAACTAAAAGACATCTGAGTCCTCTTCCTTCTTTTCCAATTTGATAGCCACATCATTATTATCAAAAAGCCTTTCTAAAGGGACCAATCCTTTAGGAATTCTGTTGGTGGACAATTGAACAATTTCATGTGCTCCAATTTTACTTCCGAGCTTTGGCTTCTTAGCTTCTTCATCATGTTCATTCTCTAAATCAATCTGCAAATCTGCAAACTCATCCATTACTGCAAGGAATTTGGTGATTTCAACATCATCTTCAAAAACCTTCCAAAACTTTACATTATCAGGGAGTGATGGCCTATACTTTACTTGGACTTCATAGTTTAATTTAGGAGGTAATGGAGGTATGAAACAACAGGCTGAAACAACCAATGAATCGGCTAGTTCATTCATGTCTCTAGGAACATGAGTAATCTTGAAATCTGTAAAATCATGGATCACTGTCAAAACTTCATCTCTATAGGATTTCAACCTAACATGTTTGGCCTGGAAGGATTTGTTTACTTGCTGAATTATTAGGTCTGCATGTCCAAATACCTGTAGTCTCTGAATCTTCATCTCTTTGGCTGCATTTAATCCTAGTAGCAGTGCCTCATACTCTACAATGTTGTTAGTTGCTTTAAAATCAATCTTAAAAGACAAATGAGTGGTTTCTTTTGAAGGAGAAATGAATACCACCCCTGCTCCTGTTGTTTCTCTAGTACAAGCTCCATCGAAGAACATGGTCCAAAGGTCATCTTCTGCTACTTCTGTGGACTGAACTGTAGGCTTCCTAAGCAACAATGAATCTGATAGTGAATTATCAATTTGTAATATGCAAGCTCCCATACCTGTGTCAACTGAATAAATATGATGATTGGCTGGATTTTGTTCACCACTGATGATGTAGGCAAGCTGTGACTCTTTGTATAATCTTTTGTTTACTTCTCCAAAAACATGGATAGTAGCATATGAGAGATCCGTTTGAAGAGTTCCTGCTAATCTCTTCATCCACGATCTTGATAACAAACATCCAAATTTGGGCGGGATATCTGCTACCACTACATCCATAACCATAGTTTTCATAGATGCTTGGGTTAAAGTTACATCCAAATCCTTGATCATTCCAAGACATCTGACTTTTTGAGAGTCAAATGAGAAAAGATCATGGTAAGCCTTGGTAATTTCTAATCCAAGCTCATCCATAATTGCATTTGGCATTAAGTTGTGAGAGGCTTTAGAGTCTAAGAGGAAGTTATGTAATGTTTTGTCATGAATGTTCAAAGAGATATAAAAAGGTGGATATCTTTCATCTCTATCTTCTATCATTTGGCCTAAAACAATGGTTGGCTTGTAATCATATATATTAAGAATATTAGTAGAGGGAGATATGGACTTGGGGTCAAGAGTTTTGAGGATATCTTTCTTGAATGCTTCATTTTTCATTAACTCAACTAAAGGGATGGGGATTTTGATTTTCTGTATTTCAGCCNATTTTTCCATGGTAGTTAGCAACACAGGACTGAAAGATCTAAGTTTCTGCCTAAATGGTTTAGTATCTTTGTTTAAAGGAATATTGTGTTGTATTATCTCAGTGATGAATGTTTTCAAGTCTCTATATTGCCAAGCAAAGATATCCACAAATTATTTTAACAACTCACCATAATCATCCTTTTGTTTTTCAGACAGATGAGAAGCTAAGTTGACATATTTAGGATCTTGTTCACTGGCTACATTAAACTAAAAGACATCTGAGTCCTCTTCCTTCTTTTCCAATTTGATAGCCACATCATTATTATCAAAAAGCCTTTCTAAAGGGACCAATCCTTTAGGAATTCTGTTGGTGGACAATTGAACAATTTCATGTGCTCCAATTTTACTTCCGAGCTTTGGCTTCTTAGCTTCTTCATCATGTTCATTCTCTAAATCAATCTGCAAATCTGCAAACTCATCCATTACTGCAAGGAATTTGGTGATTTCAACATCATCTTCAAAAACCTTCCAAAACTTTACATTATCAGGGAGTGATGGCCTATACTTTACTTGGACTTCATAGTTTAATTTAGGAGGTAATGGAGGTATGAAACAACAGGCTGAAACAACCAATGAATCAGCTAGTTCATTCATGTCTCTAGGAACATGAGTAATCTTGAAATCTGTAAAATCATGGATCACTGTCAAAACTTCATCTCTATAGGCTTTCAACCTAACATGTTTGGCCTGGAAGGATTTGTTTACTTGCTGAATTATTAGGTCTGCATCTCCAAATACCTGTAGTCTCTGAATCTTCATCTCTTTGGCTGCATTTAATCCTAGTAGCAGTGCCTCATACTCTGCAATGTTGTTAGTTGCTTTAAAATCAATCTTAAAAGACAAATGAGTGGTTTCTTTTGAAGGAGAAATGAATACCACCCCTGCTCCTATTGTTTCTCTAGTACAAGCTCCATCGAAGAACATGGTCCAAAGGTCATCTTCTGCTACTTCTGTGGACTGAACTGTAGGCTTCCTAAGCAACAATGAATCTGATAGTGAATCATCAATTTGTAATATGCAAGCTCCCATACCTGTGTCAACTGAATAAATATGATGATTGGCTGGATTTTGTTCACCACTGATGATGTAGGCAAGATGTGACTCTTTGTATAATCTTTTGTTTACTTCTCCAAAAACATGGATAGTAGCATATGAGAGATCCGTTTGAAGAGTTCCTGCTAATCTCTTCATCCACGATCTTGATAACAAACATCCAAATTTGGGCGGGATATCTGCTACCACTACATCCATAACCATAGTTTTCATAGATGCTTGGGTTAAAGTTACATCCAAATCCTTGATCATTCCAAGACATCTGACTTTTTGAGAGTCAAATGAGAAAAGATCATGGTAAGCCTTGGTAATTTCTAATCCAAGCTCATCCATAATTGCATTTGGCATTAAGTTGTGAGAGGCTTTAGAGTCTAAGAGGAAGTTATGTAATGTTTTGTCATGAATGTTCAAAGAGATATAAAAAGGTGGATATCTTTCATCTCTATCTTCTATCATTTGGCCTAAAACAATGGTTGGCTTGTAATCATATATATTAAGAATATTAGTAGAGGGAGATATGGACTTGGGGTCAAGAGTTTTGAGGATATCTTTCTTGAATGCTTCATTTTTCATTAACTCAACTAAAGGGATGGGGATTTTGATTTTCTGTATTTCAGCCTCAAAATTGAAAGAATAAGAGGTTTTATCAGAAAAATTTACCTCATTTGAAGGAGCCTTCAAAACACTTTGTTGGTCGTTAGGGGTCTGATTTTTTTGAGTTTGTTGCTAGGCAGGAGCAACAATATTTTTTGGAGGAGCTGGTGTATTCTCATTTGAAGAGGTTGCCTACTAATTCTCTGGTATCTGATCCTTTTTCTTGACAGGGGCAACAATCTTCTTAGGAGGTGCACTCTGTTGGGTGGTGTTAGACTTAGATATGAGATTATATTTGTTCTTCTCTTCCATTTGAAAAATACCATTATTAGCAAAATTCTCATCTATTTGTTCGGTCATTAATGCCTCTTGATAGTCATGTTGTGTCAGATAATATTTCTCTGTATCATCTCCAACTCAGTGAATATTATCCTCTTCATCTTCTTGAAAATCATCTTCATCTTCGTCCATCACAACATTTTGAAGAAGAACCTTTATCTTCTGATCCTTGGTAGGATTTCTCTCGCTCTGCAAAATCTACACTTGTTAATTATTTCTCCTGAAGTTGTGGGGATTCTAATTAGAATTTCTGTGAGTATAATCATAAGTACCCCTTCCCTTGAGAGGCTTCTTCTTTTCAATTTTAAGTTTAGACATCTCAGAAGTTAAAGTCTCTAACATTTTATTCATCTTGTCTAATTTTTGATTAGTATTGGATGAAAAAGAAGTTTCATCTCTAGGCTTTCTTCTATGAGTGTTTCCCTTTAACTTATGAGCAACCCATATATTTGATTCTACTTCAAGGGCATAATCTTGCATTAGAGATAATGTAGGTGACCTTCTTTCTCTCAACAACATACATGATTCTGAATCAAATGAATTTGCATATGTGATTTTGGTAGAGGTATCTGAGGGTTTTATCTATGCTGGTATTTTACTGTACATCCTATTGAACCTTTTAGTGAAATCAGAGACTGATTCACCATTTTCTTTCCTTAGATTTCCAAATTTAGTAATATAGTACAAAAAGTCTCTCCTATCACCCCATTGCTTCAAAAAGATGTCAGCCAATTGCTTTATGTCAGCTATTGAACCAACAGGAAGTTATTTGAACCACTTCCTAACATGGCTATCTAAGATTTGGACAAAAACTTGGGTCCAAACATCTTCTTCCTCGATGTTAAGGTTTTCTGCATAACTGTAAAAAGCCTCTTTATGTTCTTCAATAGTCACATCACCTTCACCTATGAATTTGGGCATGTACTTCTGATAGTATCCTGTAGGCACGGCTGATATTGGATTTGGCAATACTAATGGTGCATACCTAGCAGCTTGGATTTGTTGCATCTTGGCCAAAGTAGGAGGTGCAACCATAATGATTATTGGTGAGAGAGGTGATAGGCTTTTCTCCGATTCCTCAGCACCGGGGGGATTTAATTTAAAAGGGGGATAATTCTCTGATGGGAAAGAAGTTTTATATGAGGCTATATAGAATTTGTAAGTTGTTCAACCAAGTTTTTCTCACCTTTAGCAGACAGTTCTTGAAGAATATGCTCTACAGCAAGGAGGCTAGTGTGAATATTTATATGGTCTTCTTCCTGTTGTGAGTGAAAGGACTCAAGGGATGAGGAGCTGTGATTTCTTTATAAAGTTTTAGATGATTCTTCAACCAAATTTGAGCCTATCACTTCTTCTGCAATGACATCTTCCTCTTGATAAGAAATAATTGACTCTTCTGTAGTTGTTACAGATGCTTTTTCACTGACAATCTTAGAGGAAGAATATTCAATGTTTTCTGCTTTAGGTTTCTTAGAATGAGAAAGAGGATTACTTTGGGTACCTGATTTTGAAGTCTGACCTTGAAATGATCTTCCTCTTCCGAGAATTAGTTTTGGGTTGGGCANTGTGACTCTTTGTATAATCTTTTGTTTACTTCTCCAAAAACATGGATAGTAGCATATGAGAGATCCGTTTGAAGAGTTCCTGCTAATCTCTTCATCCACGATCTTGATAACAAACATCCAAATTTGGGCGGGATATCTGCTACCACTACATCCATAACCATAGTTTTCATAGATGCTTGGGTTAAAGTTACATCCAAATCCTTGATCATTCCAAGACATCTGACTTTTTGAGAGTCAAATGAGAAAAGATCATGGTAAGCCTTGGTAATTTCTAATCCAAGCTCATCCATAATTGCATTTGGCATTAAGTTGTGAGAGGCTTTAGAGTCTAAGAGGAAGTTATGTAATGTTTTGTCATGAATGTTCAAAGAGATATAAAAAGGTGGATATCTTTCATCTCTATCTTCTATCATTTGGCCTAAAACAATGGTTGGCTTGTAATCATATATATTAAGAATATTAGTAGAGGGAGATATGGACTTGGGGTCAAGAGTTTTGAGGATATCTTTCTTGAATGCTTCATTTTTCATTAACTCAACTAAAGGGATGGGGATTTTGATTTTCTGTATTTCAGCCTCAAAATTGAAAGAATAAGAGGTTTTATCAGAAAAATTTACCTCATTTGAAGGAGCCTTCAAAACACTTTGTTGGTCGTCAGGGGTTTGATTTTTTTGAGTTTGTTGCTAGGCAGGAGCAACAATATTTTTTGGAGGAGCTGGTGTATTCTCATTTGAAGAGGTTGCCTACTAATTCTCTGGTATTTGATCCTTTTTCTTGACAGGGGCAACAATCTTCTTAGGAGGTGCACTCTGTTGGGTGGTGTTAGACTTAGATCTGAGATTATATTTGTTCTTCTCTTCCATTTGAAAAATACCATTATTAGCAAAATTCTCATCTATTTGTTCGGTCATTAATGCCTCTTGATAGTCATGTTGTGTCAGATAAGATTTCTCTGTATCATCTCCAACTCAGTGAATATTATCCTCTTCATCTTCTTGAAAATCATCTTCATCTTCGTCCATCACAACATTTTGAAGAAGAAGTCTTCTGATCCTTGGTAGGATTTCTCTCGCTCTGCAAAATCTACACTTGTTGATTATTTCTCCTGAAGTTGTGGGGATTCTAATTAGAATTTCTGTGAGTATAATCATAAGTACCCTCCCTTGAGAGGCTTCTTCTTTTCAATTTTAAGTTTAGACATCTTAGAAGTTAAAGTCTCTAACATTTTATTCATCTTGTCTAATTTTTGATTAGTATTGGATGAAAAAGAAGTTTCATCTCTAGGCTTTCTTCTATGAGTGTTTCCCTTTAACTTATGAGCAACCCATATATTTGATTCTACTTCAAGGGCATAATCTTGCATTAGAGATAATGTAGGTGACCTTCTTTCTCTCAACAACATACATGATTCTGAATCAAATGAATTTGCATATGTGATTTTGGTAGAGGTATCTGAGGGTTTTATCTATGCTGGTATTTTACTGTACATCCTATTGAACCTTTTAGTGAAATCAGAGACTGATTCACCATTTTCTTTCCTTAGATTTCCAAATTTAGTAATATAGTACAAAAAGTCTCTCCTATCACCCCATTGCTTCAAAAAGATGTCAGCCAATTGCTTTATGTCAGCTATTGAACCAACAGGAAGTTATTTGAACCACTTCCTAACATGGCTATCTAAGATTTGGACAAAAACTTGGGTCCAAACATCTTCTTCCTCGATGTTAAGGTTTTCTGCATAACTGTAAAAAGCCTCTTTATGTTCTTCAATAGTCACATCACCTTCACCTATGAATTTGGGCATGTACTTCTGATAGTATCCTGTAGGCACGGCTGATATTGGATTTGGCAATACTAATGGTGCATACCTAGCAGCTTGGATTTGTTGCATCTTGGCCAAAGTAGGAGGTGCAACCATAATGATTATTGGTGAGAGAGGTGATAGGCTTTTCTCCGATTCCTCAGCACCGGGGGGATTTAATTTAAAAGGGGGATAATTCTCTGATGGGAAAGAAGTTTTATATGAGGCTATATAGAATTTGTAAGTTGTTCAACCAAGTTTTTCTCACCTTTAGCAGACAGTTCTTGAAGAATATGCTCTACAGCAAGGAGGCTAGTGTGAATATTTATATGGTCTTCTTCCTGTTGTGAGTGAAAGGACTCAAGGGATGAGGAGCTGTGATTTCTTTATAAAGTTTTAGATGATTCTTCAACCAAATTTGAGCCTATCACTTCTTCTGCAATGACATCTTCCTCTTGATAAGAAATAATTGACTCTTCTGTAGTTGTTACAGATGCTTTTTCACTGACAATCTTAGAGGAAGAATATTCAATGTTTTCTGCTTTAGGTTTCTTAGAATGAGAAAGAGGATTACTTTGGGTACCTGATTTTGAAGTCTGACCTTGAAATGATCTTCCTCTTCCGAGAATTAGTTTTGGGTTGGGCAMTGGTGTGACGGGTGATTCTTGCRGATTCACCCTGGTATTGATCTTCTTTGGAGCCAGGATGAACTTGTGGAGTYGCCAGATAGATGATTACAACCAATGTAATGTCTAATATTTGTCTATCATCAAAGATCATCTATGTGTCGTCTCCCAGGAAAGCTGAGCTTCAKTCTCCTCTCCCCRACAACGACGCCAATTTGTTATCACTCCAAGAAACTCTTTGAGGTTGTGGGTCAAAGATGCTTGGTAACTTAAGGTAAACTTGTTTTTGTATTTTTGTATGTGTGGATCAATGGGATAACACAAATACAAATGTAGGGTTTAATAAACAATTATAAGAAGCTATTAATCAAGTTATGATCTAACCAATGAGATGACAACCATTCTGCAGCTAAAACAACTTGAATAAGAGTACAGAAGGAAAGATGAGAATCTGACATCAAGAGAGAGAGAAAAATGTGATTTGTATTATCATATGGAAAAGTCTGTTTACAATATAGTATTTTCTATATCCAAAATCGAACCCTGGCATCTGAAAAAGATAAGCATTTATAGCCTTTACAACAAGTCTTAGAGCCTGGAGAACTGGATTTGGATTTCTAAATATAGAAAACAGAAAACATAAAACAAAAGTAAATACAATAGGATAACTAAGAACTAGTTCCTATGAATCAAAATGTCTTCAAAGCTTGTCTTCGACATCTGGTCTTCATCATTTCTATGTCTCTGATGTGTCATGGAGGAAAGGACACATGTCTTTAGTGGTTGGAAAACTTTCAACAACTGTGAACAAAGCTTTAGTTGACCAACTAAGCATTCACCTCCAAAATCTCCACAAATCTTTGAAATTGAATATTTCATGATTTGGTGATTAATCTTTTTGATATTCTCTTATCCTTTAAATCACCCAAAAATCACTCTGTTTGAGCTCAAATCTTCAAAATTCTTACTCTGCGGTTTCACCAACTATTTCGCCTTAGGATTTGCTAATTAGCTGATGATAGCTCTGTTTTTCAACATCTAATTGGTTATAACTGCGCCTTCTATGCTAGTGAAAACTCTGTTTTTGTAAAAAGGAAAACCTTTCATGTTCAAAATAAAAAATCATTGTTTATTTGATTAATCTCCCTACAGATTTACAACAAACTGTGCCAGCACCTATAGATCTGGATGTGTGGTAATTTTTGCCTTCAACTTTTTAATTTTCCTCTTCAGGCGCTTAGCTAACCACCACAAGCTATTATAATCCTTTGTGATCTTTTTCTTCTTCTTCTTATCCTTTATAATTTCATGTGCCAACTTTTCAAAAGCTACATTGGTCTTTACGCAATTATCTGATAAAGATTTATATCTTGCCTTTATCACCCTTTCTAGAACCTCCTGTTGTTCTATTACCTCTTTCAACTCTTTAATCTTCTGTGATTTCTTTGATTTTTTATTTCTTAAGGTTTCACCTTCATCTTTGGAAGTAAAAACTTCAAAATCCCGTGCAGGCTCCATGGAGTGTTGTGGTGTTTTGATGGCTAGACTTTCATCATCTTTTTCTGGTTATGCGTCTGAATTTGTGTATGGCAGATTTAGAACATTAACCTTCTTTATTGTGGATTGCTCAGGGTTTGTTTCAAAATCTAGTTTCTTTTTAACTTTCTTGGGCTTCATGCTAGACTTTTTCTCTTCTGGTGACTTTGGAAGAGCTCTCCTTCTCTTTGAGATACTCTGAGGGGCTGGCTGCTTCTTGCCTGCTTTCTTTTTTTCATTTGTAGGTTGAGTTTGGGTCTCAAAACCTTCCCAGAAGAGAAAGTGATGCCAAGTTCTTTTTCTCTGTCTCAATTCTTCCAAGATGATCATTTTAATGAGGCCATAATGACAAAGGGAATTTTTGATGCTGAATGGTTCGACTCTGATCCTATTACACACCTTTGTTAGGATTTTATGAAGAAAGAAAGACAAATTTAGAAGCACCTTCCCTGTGAAGTGATTTAGGAGTCTAAAGTGATATAACATCAACTTGTCATACCCGCCCTCTGAGGTTATATATAGCTGAATTCCCTTAAACAGAACTTGCCATTCCTCTTCAAGGTAAGAAACAAAGATACTTTTCTTCCAGGTTATACTTCAGAATTCTTTCTTGAGGTGTGATCTAAAATCCAAATTCTTGATCACTGTTATTTTAAACCAACTTTGGCCTGTTCTGGGCAAGCCAGTTGCTGAAGCGATAGAAACTTCATCAACTATCAGTTCCAGAGAACCCACTGTAACTTTCTTTCCAACGTATGACTTTGAAAAAGTCTCTGCTCTCGCCTAGTGATAGCCCTCCTGCAACTTTTCGACATATGTCATACAACCTGCGTCTGAGAAACGCTTCTGCACCTCTGGATAAGACTGCAAAAAAGATAAATTGTCTAATTCTTTCCTCAGAAGTAGTCCTCCTTGCTTCCTTGCCATATGCAACTTAAGCACCAGTTAATTTGTACACGGTTGACACAGTAATAGTCTTAATAAGGAAAAGGGCCGGCACTGGTGAAAAAGACCCTGTGTTATCAATTGAAATATCAA
Organism: Picea glauca; assembly: GCA_000966675.3. Classification (NCBI taxonomy): domain Eukaryota; kingdom Viridiplantae; phylum Streptophyta; class Pinopsida; order Pinales; family Pinaceae; genus Picea; species Picea glauca. Next base: position 13,245 of record JZKD02S1678082.1, on the reverse strand, counting down.
ACCCCATAATAGAATTTTCAAACACCGTGAGTTTAAAATAAGAAATGATGATTTGATTTGATGTCATCAGATAGATGGTACTTTATCCTCTAGTTGCAATGACGATTAAGAGTTCGTCACCTCCTCAAACCCTCCTCTATTTGTTGCACGAAATACTTGAGCACAATCTATCATGATGTCCTGCTAGAACGTGATGAAAAGGTGTCACCACTCATTTTCTTCCTTTAGCTCGTCATGATGATTGTATGACGTGTGTTCGACGTATCCTTTTTGGGTTTCTAGAGTCATTGGAGGAAAACCTATGTTAACACTTTCACCAGCTCGCTTGTTGTTGGGAGTACACTTTAGCCGTTCAAACCTATGGCTTTCACCAACTAACTTCAACTTCAAAACATATGTTCGTTTTTGAAAGGATTTTTCTTGATTTTTTGAAAAAACCTTTTGATTATCAGTTTATTTCTAGGATAACATCTTAAATCCTATGTTTTGACACTTCTAAACTCTAAAAATTTACATATAACCCTAATTTATGACCATGCTATCACCTACAAAATGGAACAAATTGACTGATTCATTTTGGGAGATAACATGATGCACTTATATATGTTTCCAAGTTATATCATTTAGCATAGTATGAGGGTGTGTGCAGAGGACGTACAAGGGACCTTGTCCAATTAATGACCCAAATGGATCATTGGATCAAGTGCATTCAAAGGAATAAAACACCCTCCCTAGCAATCAAGACTCCAGGTTTGCATATCAGGTTTGATATTTTTATATTGCGGCATCTTAAATAAATATTGTAACCGGGAAAACAGTCTTTAGAGATCTATTACTGCTAAGTAGTTTTGCTATCAAATGTTTTGAATATTGTTAGTACAATGATCATTGTGTAAATTCTCACTGTTTAGTACTAATGATGCACTTATTTACAAGATGAAATTGATCTATTCTAGGATATGTTCTTGGTTGTTGTCTTTGTCCCGAGCAGGTTACTATGGAGGTCACAACACTAGAAAAGTGTTGTTCTTGTCTTTTGTTCTTGTTTTGTTCCAAAGAGGTTACCACAGAGGAGGTTTCCGCTAGTCCCTTGGGTTTCTTCCCCTTAGGGTATTTTCTAGGTGTTCTAGCAGGATTCCTCTTTTGAGGCATTTTACCTAGAAAATAAAAATAATGGGAAAATATTCAAAAGAAAAATATCATTCACTCATGATAACTTTCACCATTATTACATCAAATTTTGTAATGCATCAACAACATGAAACAAAAATTCATATGCAAAATTTGGACCAAAGTGTGAGGGGAAATAGTAAGACATATGTCTTTTCCTTTTGCACAAGCATCCATAGTGCCTAGTTCATTCAATTTGTTTCATTGGAGGTAGCATTTAAATTAATCTTGAAACTATAGAGTTCATAAACATACCTAGAGTGTCGATATGTAGACAATGATGTATAAATTAGATGAGTAAGAAAAAATGTAGTTGATCTTTGATATAGAACTCAGTCTGTTACGTGTTAGGTGTGAAGGAAAATGAAACTGAACAAGAATTCACTCGGGGAATTTGTACCAAAATGTTCAACTATCCTAGCTCAGAAATACTAGAATCAAACTCACAATCTATGCTCCCAACACCCAGATTTTCATTCATAGAGTTCACTCACTCACATAATTCAAATTATCAATTTGGTGAGCAAAACAATGGCAATGTTTGAATATCTATAATGAAATTGAATCAATATAGCGCCATGATTGTCAAATCTGGATTGAACTTGATTGGATTATGCAAACCTTGGAAATTTAATGGCGATTGGTTAGTCCATTGACCAAATTGGTGAATTAATGGCTAACGATGGCTAATAGGATTTATTATCGGTGGTCGATTCAATATTTAATGTTTGGAAAAAGTTTTGAAATGGAGTGATGCAAAGTTCATTTTGGTGAGAAATCGTACATATTCTCAAAGTTCACACAAAATAGGGTCGTCGATCGAGTTTTAAACTATGAAGGACAAAAGTGGAAAATCACAGTGATGAGCATTATTGGTGATATTTTTCACTTTGTCATCGCTACCCTTTTTCACTTTGCATTTTAGATAAAGTGGAAAGTCACCACCAATGGGTGCTCATTGACATGGAATTTGACTTTGGTAACCATTGGCCCTTTTTACTTTCATCGACACATAGTTTACACAGTTGGCCGATATAAGTGAGTGAGGAAAATAACTTTGCATCATTTTTCATCGATGCCAAATTTCACTTTCACATCGACATAAAAGTTACTTTTTATTGTCAATGAAAGTGATTATAACTTGTTGATAACAACAAAAACTTGGTTTAAAAAGGGCCAAAGGACTGAGGAATTTTTTTAGTTTTCTTGAGACAAAGGGGAGGATTTAAAGGACTGAAGAATTTTTTTAGTTTTCTTGAGACAAAGGGGATGATTTAAAGGACTCACTAATATGTAAAAAAATCCATTAAAACTAAGATGTATAATCTATTTTGAAAATGAACAAAAACTTAAAGAAAAGTGGTACCCAAAAATTGCAAAAAATGTTTCAGGGTGTGTTGTGGACTCAAAAAGACTCATTTAGCCCATTTAACTAGGGGTAATAATTATATGAATGCTTTAGCATATCATCCCTTTTCCTACAACAAAGGTTGTTAAATCCATAAAACTAAAATACTTGGCATTATCAAACATTAATGTTTTAGGGGCACTAACTCTAGTCACAATGTTTTGACCAAGAAATTGGGTAACCAACTTCATCAAAGTGGTTTTCATAGGAATGGCCTTAGCCCACCAAGTTCCATAGTCAGTGGATGATAAAATGTACTTATTACCCATATAAGAGTTGGGAGTTATCAAGCCAATGAAGTTAAAACCACATTGATTGAAAGGTCGATCGATCTTAACTAGTTTTAGAGGCATATATGAGTTTCTCTATTTTCAAGCAAAGACTTGGAAAGTGTGACACTTGCACACATGGACATTAGAATATTTAAATAGAGTAGGATATAATATCCAAATCTATAGATTTTATCTCGAGTGTATCACCAAAAAGGTGACCATCAATAGGCTCATCATGCAAGTCATTTAAATCCCTTTAAGTGTCATGTTTCTCAGGCTTCACAACAAAACTCCATCATAATTTATTGTAAATATGACTCCTCCTACCATATTGTATTGAGGAAAATTGAGTCGTATCACTCATTTTCCCTTTGTACTCAAGTGTTTGAGGGAGATACCATGTTGTAAATAGAAATTTAAGTCTTGTCATCATGAATCTATGATGGATAGGACAAAATATGCGTCAAAGTACATGGAGGCCTCATTCTCATGGAATTCCTAATTGATTGCATTGATATTCAACAACTATTTAGCATATGCCTTGAACTCTAATTAACTTAGTGATCTAGATTTATGAGCAAAACGAAATGAAAACATAGATCATTAATATTAACACAGAGATACGGTGAATAATAACAGAGACACAATAAAACTTGACTTCTATTAAATGAGAAATATGCTGAAACTATAAGAGTACAGACTGAAACATGCATGCTAGAATGGTGGGAGCTTATCTTTGAGAAGAGATGTGACGACTACGCTCATTCGCAAGAAGATGATTACAATGAGTCTCCAAATTGTTTTTTACATCAAACATGAATTCCAACACCCTAGACATTAAAAAACCTAACCCTAGGAGATGAAACGTCAAAATTCATGTGGGCCCCGTTGGGGTAAGTTGGTACATCAACTTCTCAGGGTCGTAACTTTTGGACACGAACTCCGTCTTAGGCGTTCGATATCCTGTTGGAAAGGTCCATACGAGGAATACACATTATGCCATCACACTCTAACTTCATCTACAATGTGACTGTGGCGGGCCCAAAAAACACTATTTAGGGCCTTAAAATGACCTAGAAAGTTTAGGACCCAAAAAGCTAGAAACAAACTACCAAGATAAAAATTGTAACTGCCAAGATGAAAGTTGTATGTGAGCCAAATGGAAGAGGTGGGTGCCCACCGATATATACTTGGATCAATCCTCCCTCCTTAGGAAGAAATGGTCTCCATTGCATTGAGTTTCCACATCAGATGAGGAAACTTCTGTTGAATTTGGCCCCAGGTGAGCCACTTTCCTTGATGTAGGAGCTGCCCCGCTTTGACAAACCGATAAAGGTGAAGCTTCTATTGGAGAGTTCCCTTGACCTGTGTGTCCATGATATAATCAGTGGATGCACATTCCACATAGTCAGGGTTGATCTCTATCGGTGTCAATTGTTCTGTTATCTCTGAGGTGTCCAACAAGGGTGGAAAGTATGGCTAGAGGAGGTCGAAATTAAACACTAGGTGCAAGCCAAGGAAGGGGGGAATTCTGAGCTCAAAATCATTGTCACCCAAAACCTTGGTGATGGTGTAAGGTCCATAACAGAGTGGATGAAGCTTCCGATGGGGTCTTGTAAGGCATTCTTTCTGCAAGTGCAACCAAACTTTATTTCCCACTTGAAACTTGTGTGGCAGCCAATGTTGATCATGATGCTGCTTATAATTGGCATTGGAATTCTGCAAAATCTCCTAAACCTGTTGGCAGATGTCCTGGATTCATTCAATGAACCTTGTGGCTTTGTTGACTTCGGTTTGTGCATGAGATTATTCTGCGTGTGTGGACGCAAGGGGTAGTGCAACATCCATGGGGCCCAATGGTTGAAATCCCATTCCCACCTGAAAGGGGTTGTGGTTGGTTGAGCTATGTATAGTTTTATTGTAACTGTGTCGAACATAGGGAAGACTCTCATCCCATGTGCGTGGATGCTTGGAATTGTACATGTGCAAAATATACATGATCATACTGTTGATGACCTCGGTTTGGCCATCCATTTGGGGGTGGAAGGCCATGGATTTGGTGAGCTTGGTGTCCAGCCGTGACCAGAGGCTTGACTAGAATGTGATAAGGAATCGACTTTACCGATCAAAGACGATGGTTTGTGGTATCCCAAAATGTACCCACACTTATTCTAAGAAGAGATTGGGAGTGGCCTCTGCTGTGATGCTCTTCTTGCATGTGACCAAAATCACCATCTTGGAATATTGATCAACAACCACAAAAAATAAATCATTTCCTTGCTTGGATGAAGGCAGGCCCGATATGTAGTCCATCGATATGGATTCCAGGGCTTGTTGGGAGTAGGCAAAGGGGTTTACATGCCTTGTTTATTGATGAGCGATTTGGAAATGGTGTAGGTCATGCAAGATTGGATACACTTGCTGACATCCTGTTGGAGTTTTGTCCAATAGAAATGTTGTTACAGCACTGCCACTGTCTTCTCTATGCCGAAGTGTCTTGCCACCCAAATGTAGTGATATTCCCAAATCAACTTTGCTCGCTCGCTTTATGGAACACAAAGATGGCCCAAATGGAACAACAACCCATCTTGCAGATGAAAATCAATGACAACTGTGTTTGTGCCCAACATCTGTTAGTTAGTGGCGAAGTCAGGATCTCTCTCTTAGAGTCGTGGGCATCCGAAGGTCTCATGTTTGCAAGAGTGTAGCACCATGGTTAATGTTGAAACTGGAGGTCAACTAAGGTAGTCAATGACTCGATTGGTGATCCCTATCTTATACTTGATGTTGAGATGGAACTACTGCAAGTATGTAGACCATTTCTATTGGCGATCATTTTGCAATTTGCCTTGCGTCTGCATGAACTGTAAAGTCTTATGATCAATGTAGATGATTGTCTCCTTCCGGAGAATGTAATGCCTCCACTAGCGGCAGACTTGTACAATGGAGTACATTTCTTTTTTGTAAGTGGGGTACTTACAGAAAATATATGATAACGTCTCACTATGATAGGCCATCAAATGTCCACACTGAGTGAGAATTGTTCCCACAACATAGTATGAAGCATCTGTCTCAATCTTAGAAGGATGTTGCAGGTCGGGTAATGAGAGCATCGGGGATGAGAACAAGTGTTGCTTCAAATCATCGAACGGTTTCTGTTGTGACTGGCTCCACACAAATTTTTCCTTTCCACCACCCCTCGTCACTTGGCTAAGGACCCATGCAATGTGGTAGAATCCCAACATGAACCTGTGATAGAAATTGGCAAGGCCTAAGAAGCTCTGAAGCTTAGTGAGTGTCATCGGGGCTAGCTAGTCACAAATGACCTAGATCTTGGATAGATTGACATGCACCCCATGCTCATCAACAATGTAGCCTAGGTACTGGACCCTGTTCATGCTGAAGGAGCATTTTTCCAAATTTGCATATAGCTTGTGTTGTCGCAGATTGTGCAGAACTTGTTGAATGTGCTACAAGTGTTTTTCCCAATTCTGGCTGAAGATGAGGATGTCATCCAAATACACTACCACAAAATAATTGGTGAAAGGCTACAATATATTGTACATTATCCTCATGAAAGTTGTTAGGGAATTTGTCAAGCCAAAGGGCATGACCAAATATTCAAAAAGACCTTCTTTGGACTTGAAGGTAGTCTTCCATACATCACTCTGCTCTATCGGGACCTGGTGGTAGCTGGACTTCAGATCAATCTTACTAAAGTATTTGGCACCCTTGATCTGGTCACAAGCTCGTCAATTCAGGGAATGGGGTATCGATTCTTGACTAGGATTTTATTTAAGGCCTAATAATCAATGCAAAGTTTCCATGACCGATCTTTCTTTTGCACAAGCATGATTAGGCTTCCACAAGGTGATGAGCTTGGGAGGATGTGCCCCTTTTCAAGCATCTCTTGGATCTGGTGCTTGATTTCCTCATTTTCTGACAGAGAGTGGTGATAGACTGGCCCATTGGGTAGCACTGCGTCGAGCGTCAGAATGATTAAATGCTTGAATTAACAGTGCAGAGGTATCCTAGTGGGTGAGGAGAAGATGCATTTGTATTCCTCCATGACCTCATCCACTTGCTTGTGTTGCGTGGAGAGACTTTTTGCAGAGGCCATGGATGTGGCTGCAACCTTCCGCTCAATTTGAGCACAAATCACGAAGAAGAAAAACTTCCAGAATGAGAGATGACCTTCCTGCATTACTTGGCAGAGATCAAGGAAATGGCGGTAGATGGGACTATCTATGGTATCCTGTATAATTTCCTGTCCAAAGTAATAATAAGACTACGAGGCCTAGAATCATATACAACATGACATTTCCATAAATAAGGTTGGCCCAAAAGAACATCAAAAACTTCAAGGGGGGTGACGTCACACAATACCTCATCTTTGAAGGGATTGATGTTGTGGGTCAGGCAACACTATTGGCTGACATGAAGATCGCTCCCTTGGTAGAGCCATCTGATGGTGCATGCTTGCGGGTGTGGTGATGTCGCTAGGGCCAACTGCTTGATGACCTCTGCTGAGATGAGGTTCTTCTGGCTACCACTATCAATGATGAAGTGCAACGGAGTAACCTTCACCCACATCTGTGAATGAAATAGGCGCTCACCTTCCTTTGGTTCATCAAGTTCGTCAGGCTAGACCCTGATGGTGGTAGCAACAATGGCACTAGGTTCTACATCAATGACCCATCTCCATTTTTCTGTTTCTGGCTCAGAGTTGGAGCTTGCATATGATTCATAGGCTTTCACCTTGGCCACCAATGACTTCTTTGAGCGAAATTCAATGGTGTTATGCCAGGAGCTCTTATGGAACTCACACCATTTCTCAGTGTCTTTCTTTATCTTCCCAATGTCCTTATTTGTTCGTGGTTTGGACTAGTTGTCCTGAGACTATCCATCCTTGCTCCACCCTTTGTTCTATGGGTTGGGGTTGCCTTTTCCCCGCTTCTCCTGTGAGGGGTTTGCAGACCCAAACTGCCGCATTTTCTATTTAAGCTTCTGCTCGATTTTGACGACATATCAATCGACCGCACCCAAGGACGAAATGTACAAAAAATCCATTTCTATCAGGATGTGTCTACGCAGGATGCTGCGGTACTTGAGCACCGGATGTCGCTCAGATTATTTGATACCTAGCTTGGTGCACAAGGTATGAAAGACATTGGTGAACTCTGGCACTGTTTGGTCCCTTTCCTGTTGCAGTGTGGTCTGTCTTGTATATAAGTTGTCATAACTTACAACATGGTAGTATTTTTCCTAAATAACATCCCTGAAGGAATCCCAAGTGGGTGAAACTACAAATAATTTAGATCCCTCTGTTTCCTTTTGCTCAGAAAAAGTCTCCCACCAATCTTTGACATGGGGGATGGCCTTGAGGAGAGAAAATGTAATATTTTCTCTATTGAAAAAGTTGTGGACAGAAAAATACCCTTCTAGAAAGTTTGACCATTTGTCTACAACATCTGCATCTATTTTACCTTCAAATATAGGAATATCAAAATTGATTTGTACCTTGAAGAGGGTGGCGCCTCCGCTTGAGGTAGATGTGTCACCTGTTGGCTACCATCAAAGGATTTGTGCAAAGTTATCCATCATCTCGTTCCTTTTTCATGAGAGGGAATCCTCAAGCAATAGCTTAAAGGGATATCCTACCCCATCGTCTCTCTTTTCTTCCCCAATGGGTGGCCATTGGGTTTGGCGAGGCTGATCTTGCAGAGGCTCAACTGGTTCGAGTCCCAATTGCTTATACCCTAACCTTGTTGGGGACATGCATAGAGAAACAAATGAAGAGTAGACCACTCTTATACCATTGATCTGGATTTATGACTTGAATGAAATGAAAACACAGGGATACAATGAATAATAACAGAGATACGGTAAAACTTGACTTCTATTAAATGAGAAATATGCTGAAAGTGTAAAAGTGCATACTGAAATAAGCTTGCTAGAATGGTGACAACTTATCTCTGAGAATAGATGTGACGACTATGTGTATTCACAAGAATATGAGTACAATGAGGCTCCAAATGCCTTTTTACATCAAACATGAATGCCAACAGCCTATACATCCAAAAACCTAAGCCTAGGAGATGAAGCGCCAAAATTCACGTCGGCCCCATTGGGGTAAGTTGGTACATCAACTTCTTGGGGTCATAACTTTTGCATACGATCTTCGTTTTAGGTGCACGATAACCCATTGGAAAGGTATATTAGAGGAATTCACATTATAATGTCACACTTTGACTCCATGTACAATGTGATTGTGGTGGGCCGAAAAAACAATGTTTAGGGCCTCAAAACGACCCCAAAAGTTTAGGACCAAAAAAGCTAGAAAAAAACTGCCAGTATAAAAAACGTAACTACCAAGATGAAATTTGTATGTGAGCCAACTGGAAGAGGTGGGTGGCCACCAATATCCACCTGGATCACTTAGTGGGTTTGATATCATGTCATATTCCTGAATCATTATAACCCAATTACCTCTCCTCTCCTAATTCCTTCTGGGTAAATAGAGATCTGACCATGGAGTGATTCACTATTGCAAGAGTATGGATTTTAAGAATATAGGATCTAAATTTCTTGACAAATTTCACTAGATCGTATGCATGTTTTTGAACTAAGGGATAATTCAATTTATCCCCTTTCAACCTAGTAATCATGTAAGTAATTAGGAGCTTATCACTTCATTGTTTTTCTATGTTAAAAATGGCATCGATAGAATGATCAGAAGTGAAAGTGTAAATATGTAAATCTCTATTTTAATCTATAAGATAATGAAAAAAGAAGATTTGATAACATATTTAATTTTATGAAAACATTCCTTCTCTAAATTCATCCAAATGTATTACATGTCCTTCCTAATTATGTCATTCACAAGCTTAACTATTTTCGTGAAGTCATGAATAAACTCCCCGACGAAATTTATTTTACCAAAGAAAGATTGCATGGATTTCTTTGTAGCCAAGGGAAGAATATACTAATAGATCTAGTCATTTATAGGTCCAAATAAATCACATTTTTGGTAACGATATGTCCTTGTAGTTTCATTTTGGTTACTAACAAGATGTTCTTCTTAGGATTGAGACAAATCCCTTAGTTACAACATCGATTACAGATTTATGTAAGGTCTTATGAATGATCGGTTCAATTATTGGAGAAGACAATAATGCCATCCATATAAATTAGCAATGATTTAGTAAATAAATCTTCAAAGGAAATGCCCATGGATATTTGAAAAGTATCACTAACATTGATCAAACCAAAGGTCATTATGCAATATGTGTAAGTGCCCCTTCTGGTTTTTAGTTGATTTTCATATCATACCATAACATGATTGTACCTAGAGAATCCATATAATAAAGACATCGTCTCGAAACCTTTGACCAACTTCAAAATTTGGTCCATGGATGGGAGATGATATTTTTCTTTGTTATAAGCCTTATTGAGGTTCCTAAAGTTCATGTAAAGATGAATCTCTCCATTCTTCTTATGAATCAAGACCAAATTAGCTACCCAAGTGTTGTTCTTACCAAGTAGATGATTTTGGAATCCAAAATATTCTTCATCTCTTTTCTTATAAGGGGTTCTAATGATGGGTGGATATGCCTTTGCTTCCACCAAAAAGGTTTTTTTATCTAGTTTCAGTGCTATGTTATGCTCAATTATTTTTGGATCATATACTTTTAATTCATCATAAGTCCACACAAACATATCCTTGTACTATTTAAATAAGTTGATTTATCACCACCTTTCATCATTAGTGCAATAAAATCTAAGATTAACCATATTGGGGTCCCACACCATTCTTAGATTAATCACTTCATAGCTTGTTGATGAGCTTGTTGTTTTTGTATTAACTAGTTTACAAAATATATCTTGTAAATATTTTTTTTAATTAAAGATGGCCACTTTATTTAGGCTAGAATTAGAGTGAAAATTAGTAGTTTTATCATTATAATAAACGATATGGTTAGCATGCTCTCCATCATCAATGATGACACCCTTAATTTTTTTTAGCATTGGTTAGGAAATGAATGATATATTGGTCATCTTCAAACACTTGCTAGTTCTCAATATTGTGTGATACCATAGGTCTAAAAGTTAACTCAATAGAAAACTTATCTAACAACATATATTTAACAAGTGAAAGGGTATTTGTCATAGTAGCTAATGAATCATCTATTGCATTCTTAGCACTGAGAACATAATGTAGATTAAATTATTTGAAATGAGAAATCATATCCAAAGACATATCTCTATATTTTAAAAAATGTGGAGAATTGCAATGACATTGGTGGCTTAATGCTACCTCAAAATTTCCAAATACTTGTAGGTCCAAAATATTATACTCATTGGTTCACTACAACCCTAAAATTAGGGCTTCATATTTGCTGGTATTATTCATGTACAAAAATTATAACCTAAGAGACAAACTACTTCTAATGAATCATCTAACATTCTTAGCCTCAAGAATAGTTTGGAGTTTAAACTATTTGAAATGACAAATCATATCCAAATCCCTTTCTCTATATTTTAAAACACGCGGAGAATTGCAATGATATTGGTTCCTATTTTTCCTTACTTCTACCTCAAAATATCCAAATGCTTGTAGGTCCCATATGTTATCTCCAATTTCTAGGGATAACTAAGGAGATGATGTCTCGAGGCCCTCAGGTTGCAGACATGGAGTACTGAGAGACAGAAGACTGACAACATCCACATGCATAGACATAGACCCACTTCACCACTATACATCCTCGGTTCATCACGATGGCATTCACCACATCAACTTGCTTCCGTAAGACGATGGGTCTTGCTCCATGAGGTAAAAGTAAAGTATTATGATAAGTGTCACTTTAATACTTGCGACATTTGAGTATGTTTCATTTAAATATACTTTTGATTATAGAATGTCTGTTTGGAAATTATTCTCTTTGCCTTGTTTCACCTTGGTGGTTGACATTGCATCCTAGTAAGTGGTCACCCTTAGGGATGGGTTTGCTATTGAGAGGTCCCCTTGATGAGTCATCGTGCCATTCCCGATAATACTTATCACCTTTCACACTTCATCCTTTCATCTCCTTATCTTTTGGGATTTTTCGGGTGTACTAACCCAAGAAGGGATTGTACCTCATTTCATGGAAAGAAGAGGTTGAAGGCCTAGAGGGGATATAGCTAGAAAAATATAAAATCCAAAAATATAAACTTCCATATGCTCGCCCAAAGAGGTATTGAGAACAATGAAATGTTTCTCCTAAAAAATCAAAGACCCGCAAAAGCAAATGCACACATATAAAAATGTCCCAGTTGTTGAGGGATCTACACAAGTGCGTTGCAAGCTTTTAGTTACCCCTATGGCACTCTGTGTACCTTTCTGATCCGGATTTTATGAGCAGAAAGAAATGAATAAAGATTATTAACAGGTGCTTAACACAGAATAACAGAGATACAGTAAAATTGGTTTTCTATTCAATAATGAAATAAGCTAAAACTATAAAATGCAGCGGAAACAAGCTTGTTGGAATGGTGGCGGCTTATCTCTTAGAAGAGATGTGACGGTTGCGCTCATTCGCAAGAAGATCATTACAATGAGGATCTAAAGGTGTTTTTACATAAGTAGGAATGCCCAAAACCCTATACATCCAAAAACCTAACCCTAGGAGATGAAGCGCCAAAAGTCATGTGGGCCCTGTTTGGGTAAGTTAGTACATCAACTTCCCGAGGTCGTAAATTTTGCATACGATCTCCATTTTAGGCGTATGATAGCCTGTTGGAAAGGTATCATTGAGGAGATTCATTTTAGGCACAATATCAAAGGACATATAATATTGCAAACCTGTTTTCCCAAAAAACATCGTTTAGGGCATCAAAACGGCTCCGAAAGTGAAAACTGCTAAAGACAGTAAATTACCAAAATTGCCAGAAAACTGTTTTGAGCCAGTTGGAAAAGGTGGGTGGCCACCGATATCCACCTGGATCAATCCTCCCTCCTTAGGAAGCAATGGTATCCATTGCATTGAGGTCCTCCATCATATGAGGAAATTTCTGCTGAATTTGGCCTCGGGTGAGCAAGTTGCCCTGCTTTGACGACTCGATAAAGATGGATCCTTTGATGTCGAGTGAACTTGATCTATTTGTCCACAATTTGATCATTGGATTCCTATTGTATGTAGTCGAGGTTGATCCATTCTGCTACTTCTGAGGTGTCCAATAATGGTGGGAAATAAGGGCGAAGGAGATCCACATTGAACACTGGGTGCAAGCCAAGGAAAGTAGGAATGTTGAGCTCAAAAGCATTATCCCCCATGGCCTTGGTGATAGTGTACAACCCATAATGGAGTGGGCGAAGCTTTCGATGGGGTCCTGTAAGGCATTCTTTCTGCAAGT